>CAJQZN010037762.1:0-15134 GCA_907164685.1 Colias eurytheme | reverse complement strand
GCACGAGGTGGCCGCCGGCCGCCGGCGGGACTGGTGGGCGCGCGACCTGCTGCCCGACGACCTGCAGCTGCTGTGCCCCGACGGTGAGTGGCAGTGGTGACGGTGGAGGGGAAGAGGGGGTGGGGCTGCGACACGCAGTGTAGCACGTCGAGAGCAGCGGGGAAGTGGTGCGGGGGGGGTACTGTGTGACACGCGGTGCGGTACGTGACAGCGGGGGGAGGTGGCGGCTGCTGGTCTATTGTGGAAGACATGCAGCTGTTCTGTGCCAAGGTATTAGGTGCAATGAGTGGTAGATACGACTGTTATAAGCAATAATATAAAGTACCATAATTACTGCACTAATTCCAGTATCTAAATAATCTAAATTTTTAAAGTTGTTGAAATTTAATGAATATTTCGTTAGAAATTTAAGCAGATAGTGACAACTTATTACATTATTTCTATTTTGTCAATTTACTTAATTCGTATAACTTATATCGTATTTAGTTAAAAATAGCAAAAAATATTGATCATCACTTGAAAATAATAACAATATGTACATTACAGGCACCAGAGCTAAAGTGCACGAATACAAGAACTGTAACCTCGGTAAAGTCCCAGGTTCAGTGCTCATGGGACGCGCTAATCACACAGAATTGGATACGTTCTCTAATCTCATGCTGTACGCGCAGCAGTTCTATGGCGCCACTGTTAATGATGATTTTAGGTAAGTTTTATGTGTTGTTAGTGAGAATAGTAAGTAATAAAAAAGTAATAGAAAATTTAAAGCAGAATTTCGATCACTATATTGTAATGTAACGATTTGAACTTAATATTATTGTATAGGTACTGTTTTGAAACTTATGCTTTTCAACATAATATAAATTCTGTTTCAATTGATTAAAGCGGTTGTTACTCGTAAAAGTTATAATAATTATTAAATATGGCATAATATATTGTGCTATCTATTTATTACCTTAACTAGATTTCCGCCCGCGGCTTCGCCCGCGTTTTCAAAGGAAAACCCGCATAGTTCCCGTTCCCGTGGGATTTCCGGGATAAAACCTATCCTATGTGTTAATCCAAGTTACCCTCTATATTATGTGTGCTAAATTTCATTGTAATCGGTTCAGTAGTTTTTACGTGAAAGAGTAACAAACATCCATACAAACTTTCGCCTTTATAATAGTATTAAGATAAGATTTTTATACTTTTAATACAAACTTTTCACCAAATTTCCAGCTTCAGCATGTTCTACTCGCAACCGCCATACGCCGACCTAATATTCAGCGACGCAGCGGTCCGTCTAAAGCCCCTGCCACACTACCAGCGATCCGCAGAAATTATCGCGGGCAAATCGCTTCCACGGGCGGCTAGAATTGTTTCGTGTGACGCGCCACAAGCTTCGTATTATATCGCATCGGATCCAGACTTTTTGTCCAACGCGAATAGAGAATATGTGTTTGTCTATGGCATTGTTTTTGCGTTGTCTATGCTCGCTTTATTACGATGATTAGGGAAAAAGTACCAAAATATTTTGTAATCAATAAATTAAATTTAAATATTTCTTACATCAATGTCTGTTTAATTATACTTCAAATTGTATGTTTTGCGCATATAACGTAATATAAGAGTAAAATAATCGCGGGTAAGTCGCTTCCGCGAGCGGCTAGAATCGTCTCATCATTTTGTCACACGCCCATTAAATAGACAACATATTATGTTTGTCTATGGCATTGTGTTTTGAGATGATTGTAAAGAAAAAGGTCTAATGTTATCAATTTTTTTTTTATAGAGAACTAATATTTCTTCAACCAGTGTTCAATTTACTTAAAATTGCGGGCAAGTCCCTTCCACGAGCAGCTAGAACCGTCAATAAATTGTAATATGTTATTTTATTTGGAATATGTACATATTTCGTGAAATGTTTTACGAATTTTAAATTTCTCTTTGAAATGTGTGTACTTTTATTCTGTCCAAATTGATAGATAATATTATATCTATTTTTAATTTATAAGATTAGAAATATTTCTTAAACCAATGTTCGTCCAATTATACTTAAAGTTTTGTGTCTTTACGCACATAACATATTACCTCTAATGATGTTTATTTTTCAATGGAATCTAATAGAGATTCATTTTTATAGGTATTACAAATGTTGCTTGCAATTTATAAATAATAAGTAAGCACGATTTACTTAGAATATTGTACAAAAGTTAATTTGAATCTCGTATTTTTATTTTATATTTTGCTTATTATATAAGAAGCACTGTGTTTAATATTTGAAATAAGTTTAAATATATTTGAATCCATCCAATGATAAGTGCCTGATATTAGTTTATAGCATAGATTTAATCCGTCCATTTTAAATCATGACTCAAAGGGTTTCCTAAACATACTTTATTATTATGTTTAGCCAATAAAACAATTTTATACAAAGTTGCCAGTTTTATTTCTAAAAAAACACTCAATTTCCTTGACACAAATAATTAAAAAAATATGCTATACAAATATATTTTTATAACACTGAAAGCCAGCAGGTAAATCGTCAAATGTTTTCATAATTTTTCTGAGATCTGGTCGTCTACAAACTATTTTGACAGCAGAACGTCCGATTTCACCAGAACTTTCTATTCGACACGCATGCTCCCGCCATTTCCCAAAAATACAATTTGTTTTCGATAATTCAGCATCTATATAAGGTATCAGCGGACTACATTTCGGAGTCTTTTTCGCACATAACAACAAGGCTTTAAACGATAAATACCGAAAATGATTTATACAATACACAAAGAGATAGTCATTCGGTTTATTTTTTAATAACACTTCTATCATCGTATTACATAATTTTACAGTGATTTTCTTCTTGTACAGTGTCAAATATTTTAACATGTCTCTCTCGTTACACAGTATGGACAAAATTGTACAAAATTTATTTGCCGATACGCAAAACGATGTAAAAATTATACGCCAAATTGTTTCTTCGTCGTTGTATTTTAAATTAAAGATGTGATCGTTTAACGGAATTCCGGATTGTCCGATTCTGTTCTCTATAAAATTTTCCATATCTTCTATTGCAGAAGAAAAAGTTATTTTATAGCACATCTGTCCAGTATAAATATTACTAGCTCTGTTTACATTTAAATTATTCGTGTTATAAGTATATCCCAGAAAACTTATTTCCTCGCACATTTTTATGTCTGGATATTCGAAATTAACGGCAGTTTTACTATAATTCACATTTTTATACTTGGATAACGACTTCAGAAAACTATGTGCATCATCAATGTCGTCGGTTATATATAGATAATCATCAACGACTCTGACAAATAGTTTTAGTTGATTATCTGATATATTCATGTGTTCTGAAAAAAATAATTTATCCATGTACGAGTAATATAGCTCAGATAACGCTGGCGAATATTTGTATCCTTGGACTAGTCCAGCTTTCCACTCATATACTGTGGATCCAGCACGAATGAGCAACGGTTTCTTAAGCTCTTCCATCATTTCCTTATATTGTAGAGCAAACTTTTTTTTTATATGTAAAGGGTATAAATCCGATCTTTGTATCAGACTAAATTTTTCGGAGATTATCTTTTGGAGCAATGCTTTGTTTATCGATCCAAAAGCATTACTTAAATCGGTTTTCACGAAATACAATTTAGGTTTATTATTTTTCACCCAGCATGAATGAAGCGCGGCAAATTGCGTTTCCAGCTTTTCATTTTGCTTTCCGTGCAATATTCTCAGAAAAGCAAGTCGTTCTTTTATTTTATATTTTTCCGTGTTATTTAAAGTTCCATTTTTATATCGCACAATCGGCCTAAAATCATTGTTAGATTTTAGTACGAGATGAAGTTTGGGTATTTCTTTACTGATGTGTTTTATATCAACTCGCTCTTGCAAAATATATTTTATTTTCACCTTTTTTCCTAAACAATACGGTTCATACTTGGTTATTATATTATTTATCCTCATAGTTGATAGTTCTTTATCATAAAACCGTTGCCATTCACTGATCCAGAAATAATGGAGCTTGTTTTCGTCCGAATCTACTTTACAAGTTGTAACATAGAAATTTAAACATATAAATGCAGATAAAATATTTCGAAATACCCACATTAAAATAGTTTCTAAAATATATTGAGATTCAGATTCAGCAACTCCTAAATTTTTCCACATTTCAGCCGTGAAATCCCAGTTTTCAAGGAGTTTTCTAAAAAATAAATGTTCCTTTCTCATGCTATAAATTATTCTTCTAATGCACGATTTAAATATTTTGATGTTGTGATTGTTTCCAAAAAACAATTTCGGCATAATTTTTAACATAAACAGTGTAGATCCATTTAATATTAGTTTCTTATCAACAACTTCCAAAGACTTGCCGCTTGTTTTATTATTTAAAAAGTTTTTAAAGTCGTTACCACAATTATTTTTAATATTAATCCTCAAACATGATAACATCCCTTGAATAATCTGCGGTAATTTACTTACCGAATAGTCTTCTTGAAAAATGTTATAAAGAAACTTCTCATGATTTTCTGTTTTTAATATTTTTAAACAGAAAACATTATTGAATGATCTAGCATTTTGTTTATTAAGAAAATTGTAAGAAAAACAAACTGAACCAATCATTTTAATAATATCTTAATATTGACTACAATATTACAATTTACAGATCTCACTTTCGTAGAGACCACTATGCTTTAATTCAAATTTTGCGGCGACTTGTTCAAACATGTATGTGTTGCGGATGGGGATTCTCGCTCTACGGGATGGGGTAGTAAGTAGACGTTCCATTTTAAGGAATATAATAATGTCATCATGGATGGAATAAATAAAATAAATATATATTAACTTATTATATTATTGGTATAATAAGTAAGTTTTCGGTATTGATACGAATTCTATACCTACTTTTAACAACGTTTTAACACCATCTGAAAAAAAAATTTATTAACTTTTTGACATATCGATATCAGAATTTTTGGCGGTAAAATTTAAATCTATAGTACCAACGAATATGTTTAATTAAATAAATCAAAGTTCACTTTACTATTATTTCACAGATCAATAAGAGCCAATAATTATTTTTTTATAATTATAATTTATGTATCACAAAACTGTAATCAGTAAGAATAAGTTTAGAGATAAGTAAGGTTAGGTCTGTGGGTTAGGTATTTGAAGTATGTGTATTTGTGTTTTTGATAACAATCATATCTGGTTTTTAGATAAAAAGAAACATTTTAATTTTATGATCACTACATTATTTATTTTGCTCTGTATATTGAATGAGATCATATTGGGTTTGAAGTTTTTTTCTGTAAGTAAATTAATTACCTATTCTTACCTCAATATTCATTCACTTATTCTTAATCATTTCATTTTCTTTACAGGACCTAGGTACTTTAAAATAAAGCAATGGCTAAACATACATTTGAACATCTCCTTAAAATATTTCAAAGTAATATTACACCGGTTTTACCTGAAAACTTTATTAGAAAGACTATAAATTACAACTCAGCCACAGAACAACTTAAAATTTTTGGCTGTGAACATCCATTGAAAAATAAAAATTTATATGTAGTTGGAGCTGGAAAAGCTGTAAAAAATATGGCTTTGGAAGTGGAAAAGATATTTGGGTCTAAAATAGAAAATGGTATAATCAGTGTACCTGTTAGGAGTAAAAGTGGTGATAATAATAAAACGTTATTAACCTATTTGGAGGGTGCTAAAAATAATTTACCAGATAAAGAAGCGGAATATACCAGCTTAAAAATAAAAACTTTAGTCTCAAGTCTCACTGAAAAGGACTTTCTCTTAGTCTTACTATCTGGGGGAGGATCGGCTCTGCTCCCCTTGCCCAAGACACCAATAACATTAGAAGAGAAAACAGAATTAGTAAAAAAGTTAGCAAATGCTGGGGCAGATATAAAAGAGTTAAATACTGTGAGAAAAAGGATATCAGATATGAAAGGTGGACAATTAGCGCTACAAGCTCAACCAGCTCAAGTTGTAACATTAATATTATCAGATATTGTAAATGACCCCCTAGATCTTATTGCAAGTGGCCCTACCGTGAAAAATGAAGACCCAAAAACAGCAGCTTTGGACATCATATATAAATATAATTTATATGATGACCTGCCTGCTTCTATTAGACATATTTTAGAAAAAAATGAAGATAGTCCATCATTTCCAGATAATAATGTACACAACTACATTATTGGTTCCAATAAATTGAGTATAGAAGCAGCCAAATTACAAACAAAGAATTTAGGGTATGTTGCGTTAGACCTTTCACATACCATTACAGGGAATGTGAAAAATGTAGCTAAAGAGTATCTTAAAATGACTGCACTATTCTGTGACTTTATGAACAAGAAAATAGATTGCCAATCCCTGAAATCTAGACTTGATAAAATTGATTTACCTATCTCTTATGATAACATAGTTGGGCTAGATGCTCATTTCAATGAAGGCATCTGCCTAATACTAGGTGGGGAAACAACTGTGGAAGTTAGAGGATCTGGAATAGGTGGTAGAAATCAGCAGTTGGCTTTAGAATTTTCGTCATTACTACATGACCAGAAGAATCATCTAAATGCTGATGTGTTTTTCTTAAGTGCTGGCACAGATGGTATTGATGGGCCCACAGATGCTGCAGGGGCAATAGGCTACTTGAATTTAGTAGCAGATTCTAAACAAGAAAATCTAGATGTTGATACTTATTTAAAAAATAATGACTCTTATTCATTCTATAAACAGTTCAGAAATGGAGGATTACATGTTATTACAGGGCATACAAACACAAATGTGATGGATATTCATTTAATCCTTATAAAAAAATAATATTTTATTCTAGTAAGGATATTTATTTATAACTTATGAAGATGGTTTTAAAAATAAATTAAGTTTATTGTTTTTATCCTTCTCTTGTTTTATTTTAGCAGATGCTAGAACGGCTCGCTGGCATAACCCAGCAAATTTATCTTTTTTCTTTTTACTGTTTTTAATTGTCTCTGTTTTAACACTTGGTTTAAGTTTATTATTTTCATTTTTCAAGGAAAATACGTCAGAAGTATTACTGTAAACATTTAATGGCTTCATGGAATTTTTTGGAGCTTCTTTCTTTTTTGATAAATCTTTCTGCTTTTTAATTGGAAGTTTTTTCTCTTGTTGGACTGGAATTTCCACGTTCTTTTCTTCTCTTTGATTTATAATTGTAACCTTTTTATTAAATTTTGGGATGTCTATTGAAGTAACATGTCCACAAAATGAACATATCTTTTCCTGAAAATAATTATTGAAATATAATAAATAATAGCATTATTCACAAAATGATATATTATATTTAATCAGATACTGTTTCTACACACCAGTTGATTACAATTAAGAAGACTTTGTTTTTTTGGGTCAGTATTTGCTTTTATCCTTTGCTTTTGTTTTTTGCTTAGTTTAGAAGATTTAATCTGAAACCAAATGTTTAATATAAATACAGTGTATGCATTACTGCATAATATTTAACAATCATCATCCATAATATTAAAAGATACACACTCTACACTTTGTCTTTCTTTTCCATTCTAAGCAGCAATGGGAACATCTTAATTTGCTTAAACTGCTGCTAGAGTCATAGTTGGAGACGAATTCTGGACATCGCATCCTATAATTTTAAATATATAGTAAATATACGATAATAATTCTTTGAACAAATCTCAATAAACGATTTACATACAAGTAATAACTTTTGAGAATATCGTTGACTTTATTTTCTACCGGCCGTGACAGTACCGAAGCTGCTTTAAATAAAAAGTCAGACTTATTTTCATTCATTTTTATAACCAAAAAACTTTTAAATATTAATTTTTATTTAATTCACAATCTTTATCAACATTTTAGGTTATGTTTGTGGTTAAGTTTTTCAGTTTTTGACATATTTTGACAGTGATGATTGACTGGTTGAAAGACATCACCGTCATCGTTCAATATTCGCTCCTACTGATATTAATAAATAAACAGTGTGGAAATTTTCAATGGGCCCTGTAGGGAAATGAAAGTACTTGAAATACTGAAGGTAGCAAAATTTCTAACAAACATTTCTTTATTTTTAAAAATAAATAGAACGGCATTCAACGATTTTCGAAAATTCACTTGCATGAACCGGGAATCGAACCTACTAAAAATCTAAAAAAATATAGATTGTTATTTTATTCTTTACTTTCCCTCGGGCCCATTGAAAATTTCCCCCACTGTTTATTTCTGTAATATACTATAAGCCAGTCAGGGTATCAAACACATAGACTACAAACCCATCTTGTAAAAGTTATGGGTCATTTGAACCTCCGTGACCTATCTAGAACGATTTATGAGCATAAAATTAATAAAATTCAGCACTATGCCGTCCCACTGAGTGTAGATAAGAATTCGAAAGTACAGTAGAGATTTTTTCCTGTGTTTTTTCCCCTTGTCTCCATGATTTTTGTATGGCGTTGCGGAATAATGGATTATCACAGCAGTATTGAAATCTCAGAGGAATAAACCTATAGAGTACTTGTATCGAGCGTATACAATTTACATATATTTGTTTCTCTCTATCTAAAGAAAACGTCGTATGAAAGAATGAGATAGCTATAGACTACAAGCTACGTTTAAACATAGTCATGGCACCATTTTTACTATAGGTACGTATTTAGATAGATAGAAGGTGATAGTGATGGGATGTGCTTCAATCGATAAAATCGTGAATGCATTTTGCATTTACGGTTTCGTGAAATAATAAATAATAAAAAAAAACAAAATTAATCATAAATTTCAGTTGAATATATTATTTGTTTAATCCTACGAATATAATAAATGCGAAATTATGCGAGAATGGATAACTTTCTCTTTCACTGCTGAACCGATTACAATGAAATTTTGTACATACACACATAGGATAGGTTTTATACCGGAAATCCCACGTGAACGGGAACTATGCGGGATTTTCTTTAAAAACGCGGGTGGAAAGCTAGTATATTTTAAAATAAATTTTAAAACTTGAAATTATTTTAAAGTAGTTACTACTTTAAAATAAAGATCAATAAAGTTAAAGGAGTGAGGAGAAAGGCACAGTCAGCATGAATTTTAACAAGTTCATAAAAGGACAGTCTTAAAGAAAACATTTTCCTTACATCCTACTAATAAAGCGAAAGTTTGTGAGGATGGATGTTTGTTACTCTTTCACGCGAATACTACTAAACCGATTACAATGAAATTTGGAAAAATTACTTTTGATCCCGTAAATCCCACAGGAATGGGAACTATGCGGGTTTTTCTTTGAAAACGCATGTATATTAAGTATGTATTTCAATAGTATTTTCTCATCTATGAGAACTGTCATTTAATCAACCGTTTAATTTTCACATAGTTACACATCTAAAGTAAATGTGTAAAATTTTTTATATGTATTTCCAAATAAAAATTCACTCACATACAAATGTATTTATTATCTAAAGGAACAAAAAAATACGTAAGCGTAAGATTGCACAATTCTTCTAGAGTATCCATCTTGATAACACGCAGGCTCGAAATGCAGTGAACACAATCTAGCAAATTTCGACGGCGTCCAATCTACACGTCTCATGTTTTATACCCATTTTTTATTTAGCTCTGGAAATCTAAAACAAAATGAATTTATTAATAATCTAAAAGAGAAACAACAAACTAAACAGATAAGTCAAATAAAACAACCACGTGGTATTTTTTATTTTCCTGCTGTAGAAAATTTACATCTATTATTTGCTACAACAACTACATATAAATCTGATATAAGAAACAAAATAAATAAATCAACGTTAATATGAAATAGATTTTTTGTCATAAATCGATAATATACGCTAGATGTGTTACAACACTACGGTGGTAAACAAAATGCCAAACGTGATAATATTGTGACATTTTTTAAAAATTATTTAATTATTTTGTATTCCACAACCCCATAAAGTGGGTAAATGTTACAGTTACAACATAAACTTATAAAAAAGCGCTTGATAAAACCTTCAAATAGGGTTAGAACATAAATATTTATCAATTTGCTGAAAATCACTTACCGATGGAAAGATATTTTTTCATTGTTTTCATCCAAAACTCCCATTCGACTAGTAATAGCCGGTAGCTAAACATACAATAGTCATTTTAGCACACTGACAAATAAAAAGAAACACTATACACTTTATATTTTCTAAATATTTCGTTAAAAACACTTGACGCACTGAGCCCACCAGCTGGTTGGAAAACAAACTGACTGCCGGCGCGCTACGTTTGAAGACAGTGCAGATACTCTATCGCTATCTCAATCTGGCTTATGCTGTTATTGACTAAGAGTAAGTAGATTAGAAAATATGTATTTTGTTCTGTCTCAATATAAGAACTCTATAGGTTTATTCCTCTGAGATTGAAATACATAGTATGACACAGAATGGACACAGAATACAGATACCATACCGTACAAAAATGGAGGTCCACAAAGTCGGAATTTATTTTTATGTTCCGACAATTGCCGGGGTAAATTTGGTCATTTGATTTTGTACAAGATTTTGTACATGGGCCTGTAGTATAACAGTATAAAACATCTAACAACAGTCCATAATCTTAAACTTACAATATTTGTTCTTGAACGAATACCGCATCTTTTCCCGCCAAATTCAGTTAATGTCAGTGTCATGCTATACACAAACACCGGCTGGCGGCAACGTTTATTTTTATTTCAGTTTAGTTTTTAATTCCCTCAATAAACTCAATCAAAGTGCCCAAGTTATATACTATAAACTATTTTCAACAGTGGTAATTAACATAAGTTACAATGGATGTCGCTGATACATATGCTACTCAAAGCCAAGTTAAAGACGAGGTTGGAGTTCGTTGTCAGAAACTTTTTCAAGATTTCTTAGAAGAGTAAGTATTGTTATTTACTTTCATTGCTATGTGATTGGAAACCAATATTTTTATGTACATTCATGATTCATACCATTTTTTTCATGATAACTGCGTGTTGGTTTGTAAATATACTTACTGTAACTTGCATCTTTGTAATTCCAGTTTCAAAGAAGACAATGAATTAAAATATGAGAGACAGGCTAGAGAGCTACTTAAACCCGAATTAAGTACACTAGAAGTAAGTTTTGACGATGTCGAGAAATACAATCAAAATCTGGCCACAACAATCATTGAAGAATATTACAGGATATATCCGTTTTTGAATCAAGCTATATTGAATTATGTGTTAAGTTTAGCTGAGAGTGGTATGAAAAAAGAGTTACAAGGGAAAGAATGTTATGTGTCCTTTGTTGATGTGCCGACGAGGCATAAAGTGAGGGAATTGACGACGGCTAAGATTGGAACACTCATCAGAATATCGGGACAGATTGTAAGGACGCACCCTGTACATCCAGAGCTTGTATTGGGTACTTTTGTGTGTTTGGACTGCCAGACTGTTATTAAAAATGTGGAACAACAGTTTAAGGTAAGGATAATATTGATAGCAGTTTATTTATTTATTGATGTTCTCCACTTTTTTGTATATTGTTTCATATTGCTATTACTAATTTCAGTACAGTAAAAGTTCTTTATTCGTGGGCAATAGGTTCGGTAAATGTGCCGCGAATAGAGAAACCGTGAATATGGAATGGTAATTTGTATGGGGTTATAGGGGATACGTTCCTAGGTGACGAAATAAGGAAGCAAATACATAAACAAATCAGTTTTATTGAAATTTTTGACCATATATACTTATTAATTACCATTTAATTAGGTATTATCTTCAGGTTTGGGCAATGGCTTAGCACTTTTTACTCGTTTTTTAGTCGACATTATAAATTCGTAGTTGTAGTTGAGGTGATTTCTAAGGATAACAATTGATTTTTATTTAGGTTAATACATATATGTAGGTACTCATGTACCGATTCGATCCGCGAATAAAGAATTTTGGGCCGCGAATATAGAAATTAGGTCGCATTTTTTCCACCCGCGAATAGTGAAACCGCGAATGAAGGTAGCGCGAATAAGGAACTTTGACTGTATAATAATAGATCTTTTTAAAAATACAAACTATATAAACATGCTTTATATTTGCAGTACACAATTCCAACAATTTGCCGTAACCCAGTGTGTGCAAACCGTCGCCGTTTTATGCTGGACGCAGATAAATCAGTGTTTGTCGACTTCCAAAAGATCAGAGTACAGGAGACCCAGGCAGAATTACCTAGGGGATGTATACCTCGCTCATTGGAAATTATTCTTAGAGCTGAGGCTGTTGAATCTGTACAGGTATAGTAGATCTTCAAATATGAGAGTTATTTGTATCTAAGTTGTATAGGTGCTACTGGAAAGTATCTTAACTTTAAGTTGAATAATATAATTTAATATTTTATTCATTGCAGTTATAATCTAAATTTGAAAATGGTACTTATCGTAAACACACACAGACCACAAAAATCTCTAGACAAAAGTGCTGATAACTTAAAGTTTAAAATTACATATGAAATTATTAAAGACATATTTTTTTTATTCATAATTAATTTACATTTCCGTTCTTCAGTTTTTAAAATAATAATTAAAAAAATTGGTTGTCTGTAAAGTCGGTTTACTGACAATAGTTGAACGTGACAACGTCACGCATCTCGTTCCGCGCTCTCGCTTGCACTTCAAGCCTTACGGAACGCCTCAGAGCGAGGTAACGCCGCATGACTCATGTTTTTTCGTGCATGCAGCCGGCTCTATCGAATTATAAGACGTTGTCACGTCAATAATTATCTAGAACTTTAGTGTTATTTTTATTATAGGCTGGTGACCGTTACGATTTCACGGGCACACTCATAGTTGTGCCTGACGTAGGGTCTCTATCAATGCCGGGCGCTAAAGCCGAACTTACCACTAGAACTAAACTGGCCAATGAGGGACAGATGGAAGGTATTAAGGGCTTGAAGGCTTTGGGTGTGAGAGAGTTGCATTATAAGTAAGTATTGTTATAATATTTCTATTGTGAATGTTCAAACTGTGAATTACTGTGAAGTAACAAAATGTTATGTTAAAAATTAAGATGATAAAACTGTGATTATTATAAATCAGTAGTAAGACTATAATAATCATCATTTTTGAAGTTAAAACTTCTTTAGTGGCGTTGAGCACTTTTTCTGTAATGGGTATAAAATCTTAAACTCGCGTCAGGACACGTGACCTGATCGAAAAAGCGTAAGACGGATGGATATCAAACATGCTCAACGTTGATAATCAAGTTTTCACTTCTGCCGGCACTCCCGGAGTGCAACCCGTCTTTTTTTCTTCTATTAATCTAACACCAACCACATTAGAATGAATATAGATTTCCTTCTTACATTTATTAAATAAAGATGATAAATAACTTCACTATTAGCCATACATAATACATTCTATTTTTAAAGACACATAAATCTAGTATTAATAATACTAAATCGACATTTTTAATCAATATAATCAAATTTCAGGACAGCATTCCTAGCATGTAGTGTACAAGCGACATCTCGACGTTTTGGCACAGGAGATTTGGCCACCGACGATCTTACTACTGAAGATATGAGAAAACAGATGACAGATAAGGAATGGGATAAGGTACGTATTCTTTTTACTTCTAAAGTTCCTACTTATATTATAAATGCAAAATTTTTTATGGTTGTATGTTGTTACTCTTTCACGCGAAAAATATGTACGGATTTTGATTATATTTTGAAGTGAAGTAGATTATATACCTGAATTGCGCAAAAGCTATAAAAATACTTGCTTTTGCTTGTCCATAACAGCTAAAAATACATAAATTTCAAGTCTATCATATCTGTAAGGTTCTTATTTCCAGGATTAAATTTATGTTACTAAGGGCCAATTTTTCAATCCTTGCTTAAAATTTATCCATCCAATAAAGTATTACACGAACATATTAAAATGTCACCTGTAAACTGCCAAACACGGGCAATTATAATACATTTTTGAAATTGTAAATTAATACGTTATTCAACGAATAAGTTTTAACCAAGGATTGAAAAATCGGCGCTAAATCTCTTTTTTGTTATACAGGTATATGAAATGTCCAGAGACCGTAATCTATACAATAATCTCATCACAAGCTTATTTCCGAGTATACATGGCAATAGTGAGGTTAAAAGAGGAGTACTGCTTATGCTGTTTGGTGGTGTTGCCAAAACTACTATTGAAGGTTAGTAAGTTTGATTATATTATTCTCCCTAAAATATACAATGCAAAGTACATATTTATGAATATTGAAAAAATATAGTGCTTACTTCTTACCATTTTTTATTTTAATTAGAAAACACATAAAATTTATATGTATCTTTGATACAACCTTATTCGTAATATGACAGAATTAATTATATGTCTTGCGAAATTGTATACAGTTAAATAATAATTATGAACCATACCAAACCATTTTCAATTCAACATATTAATTTTCGCAACTTTACAATCTCTTGAGATACATTATAAAGTAATGTTGTTTATAGTGACAAATTAACAAAAATAATTCTTTTCAAACTCAAACTCAAACATTTATTTAATCAATTAGACTTCTTCTAGAAACACTTTTGAAACGTCATTAAGTACATATTTTTAACATTTACCACCTATTCGGAAAGCAGTATCTATGGAGAAGAACCGGTAAGAAACTCCATAGTTGCTCTTTTTAATCATGTCAGTTTTACAATTTAATTCTCCAAAATACATATGTAACATAATCAAAAATACCATTTTGATTTTTGTTATACCAATCATTACAACTATCTTGCAAGATGAAAAACCATATAAACTGTATTATTTTTAACAGTTAATATTCTTGCAAGATAGATTTACAAACTTTTACAAGCTAACAGTGACATATATCAATTAATTAAAATATTCAATTCATAAAATACCTTGCCCTTGATCAAAGGTACAACCCTCCGAGGAGATATCAATGTATGTATAGTGGGCGACCCGAGTACTGCAAAATCACAATTATTGAAGCAAGTGAGCGAGATCTCACCGAGAGCAGTATACACTAGTGGGAAAGCCTCGTCCGCTGCTGGTCTTACTGCGGCTGTTGTTAAGGTATGTTTTATTTTTATTAATAAAAAAACACGTGTGTCACT
>CAJQZN010037761.1:0-11489 GCA_907164685.1 Colias eurytheme | reverse complement strand
ATCTGTTGTTGGCTTTTGGCGAAATAAATTATTCTTATTCTTATTCTTATTCTTATTGTAATGTAATTGGTAACTTATAAGGTAATAACTAATAAGATAGCGTTAGCATCTATCGATGGTTATGTAACTCCTTATGTTATGGCCGATAAGCAAATTTTGTGTGGCCTCAGACTGCGAATGGTATTATTGTACTTTAATAAATACATATTTAATTCGATTGATGTTTCATTTATTCTCCCTTTGATTCATTCACATACCGTGGACGTTCGTAGGAAGTCTAAATATTGAGAAGTTTGAAACTATCAATTCCGTACAGGATAAATATACGTGTAATAGACTAAAGCAATGATAGTTCATAAGTGTACACTGTTCCTAAAACACCATGAGACACATTTTGCGAGGTCACACACAAAAGTGACACGTAACGCACAAACACATCACTGATCACACACGACATACGTGACACATACATACAGGCGTGAATGGTAACTCATCTCACAGTAAAAAAAGTATTTAAAACCAAAAATCCACAAGGTTTTACTTATAAAAAAAATCAGAGCAAGCATATAGATTTACCTACTTGACTGACTAATAAAATATGAGCATCACAAAATTTTTATTAAATGCTTATGGAGTTTTATCCTTTTATAATCCTAATGCTAAGAATATAATAATAAAAATATCCTAAGTTACTCATTGTAACAACAGCTATCTGTCAGTGAAATTCCCGTCAAAATCGGTCCAGCCGTTCCAGAGATTAGTCAGAACAAATAGACATACATAAATTGTACTAATTACTAAGACAAATTATTATTTCGATATTTGTACCGCGTATACATCCATGCACATTTAGTAAAAAAGCGGTTATATTTATATTAAAAACAGACACTCCAATTTTATTATTGGTATAGATTTAAGATTATTGTCTAATCGATGAAAAGAGAATACTTATCAGGAATACTAAATGCTAAATGCATACCTAGCTAATACAACTTATTTTGTGTGCCTCGCATCCTAAATTCTGGAGAAATAATAAACCTACGTTCTGTGTTTTCCGTTGGTTTTCCGTGTCATTGAAAACATAGGCAGGTCTTCTTTAAACATTTTTACTACTATTTATGCTATAACCAATAATAAAGTGAAAAGTTAAATCTGAATTTGAAAGGATTTGTCTCATTTCGTTACGTTTCAAATTATAAATGTTAGGCCGGGAGTACTGTCGCGGAAGAATTCTAACAAATACCCGCGGCCCCATCATTAAAGCGGCTCGACGGAACACAGTGGGGTTTTAGTCGGTAAGAATCCGACACAACCCACGGCTCCTTCCCCGGGGGCCGTGGGTATCTTTGGAAGATTTCCCCACTATAAAAAAAAAAAACATGCCGGGAGATACTGACACAAAATTTTGGGTCATTTGTGGCGGTACTACATGGCCGGGTCTTAGTATATGTATACGCAATGTTATGATTGCGATTTTTAAAATATGTTGTTACATTGGCACTTTACAGGAAAATGAAGTAAAAAATAGGTGAAGTACGAGTCGGTCTAGTGACACTCAGGGCACATAAACTAAAGGGCATTAATAAGCTTTAGGGCGACTTAAGAACAAGGTGGTGAAATAAAACAAAATGTAAATTAAATAATTTATTAATTCTCTCAATTATAAATAATCATTTATTAGCAGTCGAGTATTGTTAAACTAAATAATAATTTGTTGGTAATCACATCTTACAATATTATCGTATTTCTATTATCACAATAATTACTTTAATTAAAACGTAAATCAGCGTTAGAGCCGGTTCACACATGAGCAAAGTCAGGGTACAGCACAGATTAAGCTAGACTCAACACAATCTTAACACTACCCTTAAAAATTTATGTGAACCGATTTAAAATCAACGATTAAAATAACTAAAACAGTTGTTTGAAATAATTGGCTAAATACAATCAATAAATTAAAAATCATAATATTGATAATTTCCATTCATACTCGGTAACATACAAGCGATAGAGCATCATTTGCTTACAAATAATATCTTAAACATACAGAGATCTCTCAATTGCCGTATCTTATAATACATCGATAATCGAACCGCAACAATTATGAAAAATTTACTAAAATTAGTTGTAACAATCATTCGGTTAAAATAATAATTATGGGACACAACAAGTGATCATATGAAATTAAACATAGAATAAAACAACGGATTGGGAAATTAAAATCAGATAATAATAACAATTATTATGTTAAATTATTGAAGAATTACATAAAATAATATTAAACGATAGTAAAGTAATGTGCAATGTGCGCGTTATCACTGCGGAAGTCATCTGTTGGCTCGGCGGTCTCTTCCACTAGTGTGAGGGAGTCCATCGAGTCGCTTGATGTTACTGTTTCCTGTGAATATAGATATAAGATTAATATTCTTTTGATATACAATTAAATTGATTGTATTTATTTACTAAGGACATCCATTTAAAGATATTTAATCGTAATTTTCTATATAAATTTAGAAAATTCCACAGTAAATAATGTACCCAAAGGAAATTGTAAACTTGTTTAAAAGAAATAAACAATTTTTATTTATTTATTTTTTATTAAATATTTGTACATTGAAACAAAATTGTTTTTTTGGGCAATCGATAAATAAATGTAGTAATAATTATGTGTCCTTACCACAACGTCTCCGTCGAATGTATTCACTTCCACCGGTATTGTCTGTCCGTCTTGTGTTACTATCTGTAACAAAAGTTAAAATAGAGTAAGTTTTGTATATGCATAGTTTATAATAATTATTAGTTAATATTCTTAGTTTATAATAATAATCAGTACTTTTTAACCATTTCAGTCTATCAGCACATCATTTAACATTAAGAAATACACTAGTATTTAATTGGTCCTTCGAGCCGGATTAGTTATTTTAGAGTACACATTCCTAAAGCGTTAAAGAACACCAGTTTAATGGTTGGTTTCCAGTTCCCGGTTCATTTATAAGCTGCGTCCTTTCTTAACAACTGACCTTCGCCTACTTTTATGTGAGTCAATTATACTTTCCAAACTCAATTATTGTATTAATACTTACGGGCCATGTCTTCTACAGCGATCACAACATTTGATTCAAAGAATTCAGAATGCTTGCATTAGATATTGTTTCAATGTTCCACCTAGATCTCACATCACACCTTTCCTAAACTCAGCAAATATTCTAAATATGAAAAGTAGACAAAAACTATTTATGGCTAGCTTTCTATTCGACCTCTTGAAGACCAAACGCCCAGCTTACTTATTTGAGAAGCTTATGTGGCGAAAAGATGGTGGTTCTAACCCAGTAAGACTCGGAACCAATATTTTCTCTATACCAAAACATAGAACTATGGCCTTCCGCGGCAGTTTCAAATACTTTGCAACAAAATGTTGGAACGACATTCCTCCACCCATGCGCAACATTAGTAGCAAATTAAGATTTAAAACTGTTTATCGGGAGTACCTTTTAGGTATCCAAAAATCTATTTAATAATAATTTTCAATAGTTTTTATTTTATTTATTTATTTTCCTCTTTTGCATAGTTCTGTTACTGCCGTGAACCATTAGTATCGTGTACCATCTGATTGATTATATTTTTAATATTGTCTATTGCTATTTATTGATATTTTATATTTACTAAAATTGTTTTCGTTATTTTTCCTTTATCTCTCCATATATTTAACATTATTTATACTTGTTTATTTATTTAAGTTTTATTTTTTATTTTTCTGCCCTCTAGAGGCATTGGCAGAATATCAGCGTCGGGGTTTTTCAACCCTGACATACAGTGGTGGACGTTTAATTAGAAACTCGTAACACGATGAAGTAGTCATCAAATTCATTTAACATTTACGTATTAACATATTAAAGATTAAGTATTATTTCGTATGTAATAGAACACCCGTTTATCTAGTTTTATAAGACAATGCTTAATTTTAATCAAACATTAGCTTAAATTAATAAAATTAAACAACTTTAAGTGAAACCTGATTTCCGAGTATTTTCAGTCTGGACAACAAATTAGAAACAGCATGCTTCGCGTGATCCAAAGTCAAAACCTGTTGAAATGCCGCCAATATTCTTTCTTCTACAAATATTTTCACCGTTTTTTAAACATTCTATCTAAAAGTTTCTGAAAATTAATTTGCTTTACAGTATAAATGGTTAAAAGTATGATTTGAGACCAATCAACAAGAAAAATAATTTTAAGTTTACATTTTGACAAAAACTAGAGTTACAGGAAAATTGCAAATCATTTAGAGTGTTCGATAAAAATATATTCAATGCTATAGTTTATTTAAAAGAGCATGGTACTTCCGAAAAAGTGCCTAGAAAAGCTCTATCATGAAAAACCACTGCACGCGAGGATAGGCAAATGATTCTTTTGGCAAAGATGGATCCATTTAAAAGTTCAAATTCTATTATAAAATTAGTTTTTTCCGAAGATGAACCTCGCAATGTGTCGATGAGATCGGTTCGCAGGCGGTAATTTGAGGCAAAATTTTTTGGAGAGACGCCAGGAAAGTACTGCTTCTTACAAGGAAGGGAACAACGTGTTTCATTTACTTAGATATAATGCTAGTGGACAGTACGCCAGTGAAAAAGTTTTATTTTGGGATGAAACTAAAATTAATTTAATCAATTTTGATGGCAAAGGATACACGCGTCGTTAAGTTAACCAGGCCTTAGATAATAAATAAACAGTTAAGCATGGCGGAGGAAACATTATAGTATGGGCATGTATGGGGTTTTTTTTAGACTGTTATAATCTTTATAGACAACAACGGCTTTACAACGTCGTGCCTTAGATTTATGAGATTTTAACACGTTTGCAAAAACATATTTTCTAATAGAATTGGAACCTTTAAATGGATCCATCTCTGAGAAAATAATTATTTGCTTATGCTCGCGAGCAGTGGTTTTTCATGGTCGAGCTTTTTTAGGCACTTAATCAGAAGTACCATGCATGCATACATGCTCTTTTAAATAAACTGTAGCATTGAATATCTTTTTATCAAACACTCTAAATGATTTTATTCTTTCCTGTAACTCCAGTTTTTGTCAAAATGTAAACTTAAAATTATTTTTCTTGTTGATGGGTCACAATTGTTACTTTTACCCATTTATACTGCAAAGCAAATTAATTTTCAGAAACTTTTATACGGAATGTTTAAAAGACGGTGCAAATATTTGTAGAAGAAAAAAATATTGTCGGCATTTCAACAGGTTTTGACTTTGGAACACTCGAAGCATGCTGTTTCTAATTTGTTGTCCAGACTGAAAAATGCTTGGAAATCAGGTTTCACTTAAAGTTGTTTAATTTTATTAATTTAAGCTAACGTTTGATTAAAAATAAGCAATTTATCATAAAACTAGATTAACGGGTGTTCTATTACATATGAAATAATGCTTAATCACTAATATGTTAATACACAAAAGTAAATAAATTTGATGACTACTTCATCCTGTTACGTGTTTCTAATTAAACGTCCACCACTGTATATGCTGAGCCAAGGCCTGTTCGTAGAACACTGTGCACATTAAATGTATCCGTTTCTTTTTTATACTGTGTTTTTTGTGTCTTTTGATTGATTTTATGTTTTGTGTTTGTAATATGTATATTTTCTTGTGTTCTATGAATAAACGTGTTATCTATCTATCTATCTATCTATCTAATATTTGATAGTATAAAATTCTTCTCTACTTGTGAAATTTATTTAATAATTTTGTTACCACGTACTAAAACACATAGTAATGTGTGTTACCTGTAGTGTCTCTCCATCGAGCGAGGTGACAGCAAGCAGGGTGCCGTCTTGCATGCGGAACTGGATGGGTGCCCGACCGGATACTGCGTCATCATCATCTATGGTGATGTGCTGCGGCTCTTGGATCACCTCCACCTGCGTACAGACAATACAGTTATATTATGTATTAACTTGATCATTTATTGGGTCAGTGTTATTAGTGATAGACTGAAAAAAATGTCAAAATATATGAATTAATTCAGACTGTCATTATGAATGAGTGATGATCAAAAATTGTCGTCATTATAAATAAAAAATAAAAAAATGCTAACCAACACATAATATCATATCATGTACATATTTCATAACTACATAAAACTTTCCGATCCAGATGAGTAAATCTATTAAAAAGGTTGCAATAAACGCACATGGTGTTGCACAATATCGTGCAGCTGCACATGCGGCGGCGACGCGAGCTGCAGGCGCTGCTCCTGCGGCACGTGCGGCACCTGCTGCATGTTGAGCACGTGCGGCTCTTGCGGCTCCTGCTGCAGCTGCTGCTCGTGCGGCGTGTGCTGTACGTGCAGCGGCGAGCGGACCGGGAACAGCTGACACGTGCTCACCACGTTCTCCTCGTCTATGCTCAACGCCTGCAAAACAAGATTGCAAGCCATGTAAGTAAATAAATATCCGTAAAAATATAAAAATATTCTAGAATTTGGCACAAAGTGTTAGGCTATTAAATAAAGCTGCTTAATCTTTTTATTCAATATTTTGACATTTATTTTATTCTGCTTCTAATTGTACAATATTACGTCCAAAACACTATTAAAATTTAAATCTATAAAAATAAACGTCACATGCATACCTGGTGCGCATCAATAATCCGGAAGCCGGGCGAATCAGCGCTGTCGACATCATACGCGACATATATGACCTCATCTCCATCCTCATCCGCGTCCCCGGCGGGCTGCAGCTGCAGGGGCTGCAAGGGCTGCAGCGGCTGCAGGGGCTGCGGGGGTTGCGGGGGTTGCGGGGAGCCGCACAGGTGCCGCAGCTGCTCGGGGGTGAGAGTCACTTCTAGTCCCGGGGACTGTACCCGCTCGCTTACAAGCAGACTCATCTGTTTTGGGCCCTGGAAATTATTTAAATAGTTAATTCGTTTTGTGTGGAACAAATC
Organism: Colias eurytheme; assembly: GCA_907164685.1. Lineage (NCBI taxonomy): Eukaryota > Metazoa > Arthropoda > Insecta > Lepidoptera > Pieridae > Colias > Colias eurytheme. The sequence goes on along the minus strand of CAJQZN010037761.1, from coordinate 4,539 downwards.
ACTAAATGGCTTATTACGCGCACTCATTGAGCTAAATAAGTAGTGATATTTGGAAGAAAAGTACAGTGGTTCATTTTTTGTAAATTGAATTGAAAAACGATAAGTGTATGAAGAAACTTATTTTTTACCTTAGTAATAAAAAAATACATTTATATTCGAAATTCTTTTAATAGCGCTTACCTTATCAGTATGGCCGTGATCGTTGTCGATGACGAGCTGTATGTGTTCCCCGCTAAGCGTGGACTCGTCACACGTTTCTGGCGTTGCCGACATGTTGCGGTTTAACCTGTACACAAAAATAATGTTTAATGTTTGTTTACTTCCAAATATAGGTATATTAAGAAGAGCTGGAACGTCAACACATTTACACATTGCACATGTTAGGCCGGGAGATACTGATACAAAATTTCGGGTCATTTGTAACAGGATGGCGGTCTAGAGGGGTCTTAGTACGCAATGACAAAAAGAAAAATGATGGTCAGAACGCTGGTACCGGCGGACTAGTCGCGTGGGCGTTAGTCACACTCGTCGGATAAATAGCGAAAGTCCAACGATTTGTAAAACAAAAATTTTAGAATTTACCGATAGCCCTTAAAAAAGATGTAGGCGGTAGTGTCATGCCATACAGTTACGATGTGACTTACAGTCCGCCATACCGACGTGAATGCGTTGATTTAAAAAAAACAATTCAACCATTTGTACCGGGCTCACTTTTGCACAGGTAACCATCGTCGTGCAGCCATTTACTAAAATCGCCATGCCATACTTTTCGGACGATTCCAAATGGTCGCCATACCGCGGAAAATCTGCAAATTTTTGAATTTTTTTTCTCGCCAAACGATTTGTACCACCCTACATTTTTTTTTCAACAACTCCTGAATGATTGATTGATTTTGATAATTTTGTATGCATGTAGATTAATTTATGTGATTGGGAATTGTGAGGAGAAATAAATAAATGATTTGATTTGATTTGATTATAAATAGAAGTGTGATAATGCCATACCTGTGGGAGGTGGCGAATGTGTATAAGATTTTTTTCTTATTGTAAGATTTTATTCGTAGTTTGAACGATTTGTAGCAGTATGGCACTAATTTTTCCCTCTATTAAAAGTATGGCAAATATAATAATGGTCACGTTGCATCATATACTTTCCAAAAATGCCGTACTGGTACAAATCGCCAATTCTTTTCATTTTTTTTTACGTCTTGGCTTAAGTCTTACAATCATCCGCCCCATGTTTGCAATCTGCGATATTTTTTTCTAGGTAGAATTGTATACAAACAAACAGAATATAATGATCCCATACCGTAAAAAATTATTTTACGTATTGTACAGTCGTATTTTTGAAACGTGACGAATAAATTAATTTTGAAGTATGGCAGCACTTTTTCCCTCTACTAGAAGTATGGCAAATATAATAATGGTCACATTTTATCAAATACTCTCCAAAAATCCAAATGCAATACTGGTACAAATTGTTTGGCGAAAAAAAAATTATTTTTGCAGATTTTCGGCGGTATGGTGGCCATTTGGAATCGTCCGAAAAGTATGGCATGGCGATTTTCGTAAATGTCTGCACGATAATGATTACCTGTGCAAAAGTTAGCCTGGTACAAATGTTTGAATTGTTTTTTTTTTTAATCAACGCATCGCGTCGGTATGGGGGGCTGTAAGTTACACCGGAAAAGTATGGCATGACACTACCGCCTACATCTTTTTTATGGGCTATCAGTGAATTCTAAAATTTTTGTGGTACAAATCGTTTGACTTTCGCTATTTATCCGACGAGTTCGACTAAAGCCCACGCGACTAGTCCGCTGGTACCAGCGTTCTGAGTTCTGACCATCATTTTTCTTTTAGTCATTGCGTCAGAGTTATCACATTATTAAAAAAAATAAGCCAAACTATACACAATTTTTACCTACTTGATGCAATCCTCAAAGATCATGGACATAGTGTATTGCGCCTTCCACCATACCATCCAGAACTCAACCCAATAGAGTTACTATGGGGCATAATTAAAGGGCAAGTAGCATTACAAAATGTGAACTTTAACTTGAAAACTGTGGAAGAATTATTTAGAAAGGAAGCAAATGCTATTAGTCTGGATATGTTTAGTGACGTTTGGAGAAAGACGCGAGAACATGAGGAAAAATATATTCAATTAGAACCAAAAGTAGATAATTACACTGACTCATTTATAATAACATTAAGAAATTCCGACAACGAAACATCGAGTTCTTCGAGCGATGAAAGTTACAGTGAAGTAGAAGATTACGATTATGATTAAATAGATTCGTCTTCTTCTCTATAGATACTGCTTTCTGAATTGGTGGTAAATGTTTAAACTGTTAAACTGTTATGACGATTCAAAAGTGCTTCTAGAAGAAGTCTAATTGTATAAATGTTTGAGTTTGAGTTTAAAACCAATAGTGTGAAAATTATACAATAAACATGTAACACATATTTGTTAGCGCGTATTGGTAGGTATTACGTACTTAAGTACTACAAATATAATATTTCTTAGATAATATCTTTACTCGACCAAAGTCAGGAATTTAATTATTATTTGATTTAAATTGAATGATTATTAATACTTTTATCCAATTGATTATTATTAGAATAAATAATTAACTTCATCAATTGATTTACTTTTAAATTATAATTTTACAGGTAAATTATGAGAGCTTTCATAAGTAATTATATTTGCATATACATAATATAATATCTACAACGCACCCATTTTACAATTCAAGTCTAAAATGAAACTAGAGTCGCATTTATTTTTGAACATGCTGTAAGTGAAATTGCATAAGTGTGAGTACTGTGAACATGCCAGCTTTCCCTAATTGACCGATACTAATCTTTAAGTACTTAAAAGTGCAATTTTAATATTTGATGATTAATTTTGTAAGTTCAACGGGCTTTTTTTGCAATCAAAAGGTTGTACAAATAATTTTAAACATAGTTTAAATCTCTAAGCGTTACACGGGCGGCTCGAGCAGTTAACGGCTGAGGGACGTATACGGACTGCTCGAACGGTCGGTCGTTGACTGCTCGAGCTGTCGCTACAAACCGCGCAGTTAACGGCTTGAAGCGGTCCGTGTACGGCAGTGAATGTCCATAGTTCACCGCGCGGTCACGGCTTCAAGCCGTCGGTCTCAACTGCTTGATGAGGTCCGTGTACGGCCGCCCGTAAGACGAGGCTCCCTAACATAATTTCTAGCACTGAGAGACCGGTTACGGTACTAGACGCTAACACAGCCGTAATAAAGTTGAATATCGCGTGCGCTCTTTGATCGCGTTCGAGCTCGAAAAGTAAGTCTCAATTATTATTTCGTTTATAACTAAAGTAATAATTGATCTAGAGAAAAAATATCTTGTGATTCAATAGTAAACTCTATTTTCTTACTGTTAACATTTATTTTAGACATAAAGTTCAAGTAAATTTAAAAAAAGGCATAATTTTTGAATAAAAAATGAATCGAGCGAAAATGTTACAATTACGTGACTGTCTTGTACATCGAAAGAAAAAGACCCAATGAATCATATACTAAAGTTTCATTTTGATTGTACGTGTGCCTGTTTTAGAATATCAATGCCTCCCCTTAAAGCACGCTAACCCACTTGGTATGGTGCCGGCGCGCGTGCAGGCGGTGCTGCGAGGAGGTGGTGAAGCGGCGCGGGCACAGCGCGCACGGGAACGGCTTCTCGCCCGTGTGGATGCGCTCGTGCTCCGACAGGTTGCCCTTCTGCGTGAAGCTCTTGCCGCACGACTTGCACGAGAACGGCTTCACGCCTGACGCACACACAAAACATTCAAAAAAAAAAAAAATATTAAGTGTAGGACTTAAAAGATGAATAAATATTAAGTGTAGGACGAAAAAGTTGAAAGTCATCGATAAAGCTTTCGACTTAATGTCTTATACAAATTATGCCCCGTAAGAAAGTAACAAATAATATTAAAACTCAATGCAGGTGATAAAATTATTTTTAAATATTAAAAGAACAATAACGTTGACAACTACATATTACGATTTTTATGATAATTAATAAAACTAATGTGCATTTACATAGTGGGGTTATTCAAGGATCCGTTCTAGGACCATTGCTTTTCTTTACACTTTGCTTTGTTATAGAATTTTATGAAAATCATACCAGTATGCCATCGCATGTGGAGCGTGAGACTGGTCTTGTGCGAGAACTTGTGCCTGCAAATGTCGCAGGAGTACTTCTTAACACCGGAGTGCAATAATTGGTGATTGTACAGATTGGCCTTCGTCTTAAATGTTGCATCACACAGCTGCCAAATAAATGCAAACAATTAACCATGATAATAGAATATTTTCGTAATTATTGAAGTAAGTATACTTTTGATCTATGTCAAAATATTAAGCATTTTTAATTGTATTTCAGCCTTAAGTGAAGTCCCATGTCCCCTAGTGGGGTAAGGGGCAGATGCATTATACATCTGTTTCACTGATCGATTTTTTTTTACCCGACTGCCAAAGAAGGAGGGTAATGTTTTTCGAGTGT
>CAJQZN010037760.1:0-12095 GCA_907164685.1 Colias eurytheme | reverse complement strand
TGGAACACTGTTTTGTTAATATTACATGATGTCTGCTTGTTCGTAGGTTTTTCTCCATTATGGCGAAAATACTTTTCAGGAAAAGAGCATGTTTTACTTGTATAATATTTGTTTTACTGGTCTTTTTTGTACATAAGCAAGTAAATAAACAGTCTATGTACTTTACAACTGTAACCAATTGTGGTATATATTAATGGATATAAATGCAATAGAGCAAACATGGCTTATTGTTTCTTTCTCTTCCATCAAAATTTTTGTCTAGCTTTCTTCCCACGGCCTCACCCGCTTTGTCTAAACTCTAAAACTTAACTAATTGTGTACTCAAACATTTTCTCAAGAACAATTCTATACGTTTCAACAAATCATTGCGTAGATAGATCGCATACATAGACTGACAGCTGGAAGCGACTGTGTTCTATACTAGAGTGCGTTTCACGAAAGAGTTCCCCTGCCGTTATGTTGGCTTACCTGACTGTCAAAAACGAAAATATTTTTTTTTAATCAAAAATGACAGAGAAAATATTCTCCTTTCTAGGCAGCCGACCTCGTAAGATACGGGATAAGGCTAGGAAGAAAGGAGAATATTTTCTCTGTCATTTTTGATTAAAAAAAAAATATTTTCGTTTTTGACAGTCAGGTATGCCAACATAACGGTAGGGGAACTCTTTCGTGAAACGCACTCTATCTAGTGATATGGCCTAGACATTAGACAATAGACATGTGTATAGCTTTTATTAGCTCACAGACGATCTAGTTGTAGTATAGGATTTCATTTAATTGTTCCATTATGTCTGGAGTCTTGCACTAGTCGTTCGTGATACTGTATCCGTTTCTTCTTGAAGGACAGTTATAAAGAGTATATTATGTGAAGAATATTTAATATTATTAATAACTAAGCTGTTGCTAATCGCTATTATATTATTAACTAGCGGTCCGCCCCGGCTTCGCCCGTGGTACATATTTACGTTTTCTCTACATAAGAACCATCCTCGTACTTCAAGGAATATAATAAAAAAATAATTATCGAAATCGGTCCACCCGTTCTCGAGTTATGCGCTTACCAACACATTTTGCGATTCATTTTTATATATAAGATTACTTCAATTGACAAATATGTGGGTAAAAGTAATATTTTTTTATTTTTTAGTATGCTATTGCTAATCGCTGAATATTAAAATCGTTTTTATAAAAAGTGAAGACACAGCTTTTGTGCTTATAAATTGCACAAAAATATTTCAATTTCAAGTAGAATACATTTTTGAAATGGTAGTTTAATACGGTATTCGACGAATAAGTTTTAACTTTTAACCAAGGATTGAAAAATCGGCCCTTATACTAGTAAATTATCTAGCAGTTCTTGATAGAATAGATATAAGTAGATAGAAAAGATTAGTTTTCTAAAGTCATGATGTAATAAAAAATTGCAGAAATAATATGTGACCCATGTAACTTCGTCTGCTCACAAAAGGAAATTGTTGTCATTCTTGGAATATTTTCAATTCTCTTAGATGAAATTGAAAAATGTTACAAGAATTTATAGATAAACTCGTAATCTTTATACATTAGTAGATAGATATTTAAAAATATATAAATATCATAGCATTATATTATACTAGCTGTGCTCAGCGGTTTTACCCGCAGTGCTCCGCTCCTGTTGGTCTTAGCGAGATGATATATAGCCTATAGCCTTCCTCGGTAATTGGGCTATCTAACACCAAATAATTTTTCAAATCGCACCAGTAGTTCCCGAGATTAGCGCGTTCAAACAAACAAACTGTTCAGTTTAAAATACTAGTATAAATTTAATCAATGATAATTAAAATAACTTAAAAATCGTTCATATTAATATTACGTTACGTTACAGTTTCATATAAAACTGGTTAAAATTATTTAGTACAATTTAATCGGAACTGTATATATTTTAATCTACAATCATTGTGATAGAAAGACAAACAAAACGATGTATTGGAATATCAATCATTCAAATTGCGGGAATTTGAACAATTAGTTCTGATGCGAAATATTTTGATATACCTATCCTAATTGTTATCTAAATTAAAATAGAGAGTTTATGGCCTAGATACAAATTAATGAAAATTGTCGAGACAAAGTGTAGTGTAGTGCGAACCATTTTCACTAAAATTATATTAATTCTAGGTACTTAAAATAATTAAAGAATTTGTTGGATGGATTGCTCATTATGTTTATTGCTCTGTCACGCTAAAATAAACGACCGATTTAGATGAAATTGAGCAAGCAAGTAGGTACTAAGAATAATTACACAGTCTAATTTTAACTCGGTAACTACGAGTGAATTTAATTTCTATACAGAGAAGGATATTTTTAATCTAATATAGCTTTTAAAGCTTCAGAAACAACTCAACGAAGTTAAAAACTAATTTAATCTCTTTCATATTATTTATTATGTATTAAAATATACCAAACCACAAATAGGGAAGATACGAATTAATCATGTTAAATAACAACGAGTTCACCGTGTTAATTGTTTTATTACGTCTAATTTTGCTCGTATCGTATGAAAATGGGACGACAAAACTTCGCTATATGTTTTTATAAAATACTAGCGGTACGCTTCGGCTTCGCCCGTGGTACATATTTACGTTTTCTCTACATACGAACCATCCTCGTACTTCAAGGAATATAATAAAAAAAGAATTATCGAAATCGGTTCAGCCATTCACACGTGATGCCGTGACCAAGGAAAACGGGTTCATTTTTATATATAAAGAAAAGTAATGATATGGAAAATATTGCCCTTAAAAAATTTGTAAGATGATTTCCAAGAAGCCATTGCCAATTAATCAACTAAATTTTCAATTACTATTATAATATCAAGACTCTTTATGTAATTTTTGGAAAACTTGTTGACGTATATGTGTACGAAGCATACGTACATAATACATATCGTAGTTACTACTCTCGTACCTAATATAACTTTGGTTCAAACACAAACATAAAAACTGTAAATTTCACACGCACTTTTAAAGATAATAGGAACAATCGCATCAAATTCTTCCATATTTCATAAACATTATCATAAACAATACAAAAATGAAATATTCAAAGTTTATTAAACGTAACACCGGCCATAACTCATCCTCTCCATAAATATCCTACTTCCTACTAATATTATACAGGGTGTCCCACTGTTGGTATACTAAGCTCAAAGGAGGTTATTGTTTTGCATACGCTGAGTACGTAAAAAATACTTATAAAATTCCAGACGCATTTTTTTTTCAAATAGATGAATTCTTAAAACTCTATGTGTACACCCATAACAAGCAACCCGCCAAGCTTTGCCACCCGCACGTGAGCTTTCGTTTAAGATTATGTTTTCATAGACAAAATGCTCACATTAGAGAAGCGGTATATGCCGGCTGCGCGAAGCTAGAGAAGAAAACATGGATTTTCAGGAAAAATTTAGCTAAAATTTCTTGGCGTAATTTTGTTGTTTAAGTATTTTTTACGTGATCAGTGTATGAGAAACTACAAGTCCCTTCGCGCTTAGTATACCAATAGTGGGACACCCTGTATATGCGTAAGTTTGTGAGGATGTGTGTGTGTGTGTTTGTTACTCTTTCACGCAAATACTACTGAATCGATTACAATGAAATTAAACACACATATAGAGGGTAACTTGGATTAACACATGAGATAGGTTTTATCCCGGAAATCCCACGGGAACGGGAACTATGCGGGTTTTTCTTTGAAAACACGGACGAAGCCGCGGGCGGAAAGCTAGTAATACTATAATAACGGTGTGTAAAAGTGTTTATTGAAGCGGTTCAAACGAGCTATCAAAGCTACATAGCTAATAAAAGCTCAGTAGCTTAACTCGACTGGATATTATATGAATTTTATTATCGCCTAGTTTACTGTCGTGATATAAATGTGAAGCTTGAATAATAAAGCATTTTCACCTTCTGATTATAATTAATATTACCTGTGCATAAATGTGTATAAATGTATAATAACAACGAAAATCTGTATTTTAATATGAAAACAACGATAGGTATATACCAATATATCAACGTCATACATAGAAGGAATACTTCACTACATAGTATAAAACAAAGTCGCATTCTCTGTCCCTATTTCCCTATGTCCCTATGTCCCTATGTCCCTTTGTACGCTTAAATCTTTGAAACTACGCAACGGATTTTGATGCGGTTTTTTTAATAGATGGAGTGATTCAAGAGGAAGGTTTATATGTATAATAACATCCATTAAATAGTGGAGAAGTACTGTTATTTTTGAAGTTTCTAATGTGATGTCGTAAATAATTACATTTTATCCGCTTACATTGCAAACGCAGGCTGAACCCTACGAGTTTCATCAAAATAATGTACTAAGTATTGTACACATTAAAAAGGTCTACAGAAAAGTCCGCGATGGCATATGTCTATCTCTTATGGATAACCCACAATAACTTTTTTTTGTCATTTACTTTTTACGACAAATAATGGCTAATTAAACACTTGACCGTAATTTGAAGCTTACTTCATTGAGAAGGTACCTAGCTTTTTCCGCCTATTTTTCCCTCTCTTTCCGTTGTATATATGCTATCTCTCTCGCACACCTCTCCACCAGGTGGCGGGGCGCACGATAATGTCGGGCGCTGGATGTTTTTCTATTCTAATAATATTTTACTTAAAAATGAGTAAAAATCTTTAAAGTCAACGGTATAATCGTTGGACTTTATTTAAAATGCTGAGGTTTTTAATGAATCCTTCAGCAATAGTTTATTTTTCAATATGCTTAAATACTTAATAGCATGAATAAAGATATTTAAAATTAACGATACAACCGTTACATTTTACTTGAAATAGTAACTTTTCTTTTGAAATATTTCATTATGCAATATGTACTAATTAATATTTGAATTTTTAATACTGTGAGTAAAGCTATTTTAACGGTGTTACCGTTCGGCTTTACTCGAATCGTTAATATTACTTTTGTGATTATTTGATATTACTAGATATATCAAATACCCTCTCTTGTATATAGATATTTTTAATATTTTATTTCATTTTTAATAATGTGTTTTTATTACAAGGGTACAAGTGAATTTTTCGTGGAAAAATTACAATTAATACTTAGTATGGATATGAGCCAACTCAAAGCTTTACAGGCATACAATCCATTGCTACGACTTTATTACATTGTCGTTATCGCTAGGAACGGTTCGGAATTCCTATCATAGTTTATTACTAAAAATTATCGAACGAGATGAGTCAGCTCCAAGAAGTCACGACATGTCAGAACATGTTGTGATTTTATTTTATAAATCGTACGGGAGTTACCGCTCAACTGAATAATGATGGAATTCGCTCATGTATAGTAGATACGTACCATGAATGTTCCACACATTCAAAACTATCCGTAGTCTATACGTGTCCTTTTATGAGTATTATTCTGATCCGTTTTTATGTGAAAATAGACATATTACACACGGCTAATTTGATTGAAAATTACGTTTCCTATGTTCAAATGATGCAACTTTTTTGTTAAAACGAGTAAGTACCAAAATTTTACAATTAAATTCTTTGGTTTACTGAACTTGTGCTGAAAGGGTTATCGTATAATAATTATCGAGATATCTTAATATAAATTAGATTTAGATACACTTATTTCAAAGGATTTACAATTCACTTCTAACGTTTTAGAATAATATTATAAACTTGTACACCTTGACAAAAAGTAAAAAATTGCGGGTGAGTGGAGATTATTTTGTGCAATTAAATATAACGTCCTACGACGGTATGGTTGCGTTCGTAAGGAATGTTAACGGATATAAAGCAACTAAATGTTACATCGATTGCATGAACAAAAATAAATATGAATCGAAGTTCATTTTAAAATTTAGTGAATTGATTTGAATTATGAATTTATTAAATGTCGCTAACATTGGAAAATAAGTTAAAGGACCTTGTTAATTGCTATATTATTTAAATGATTATTTACTGCTATTTTTATATTAGCACTAAGGTGTATTCTTGCTCGAAGCAGAATACATAAATGTGGCCACTACTCCTCGCAGGGGTTAGCCAGGTCAAATTCACCCTCGCAGGGTGTCTCTTAAGCATTTTTTGGCAGGCCCTACTTATTTCTAGTTACAAACATCCCTCGCGCAGCTGTCGCTCGCAGGGAAATGGTGCAAATATATATCGGCCCTCGCGGGGCTTTGATTACAATCGTCCCTCACGGAAAAGATGGTGCGAATATATATCAGCCCTCGCGGGGCTTTGATTACAACCGTCCCTCATGGAGAAATGGTGCAAATATATATCAGCCCTCGCGGGGCTTTGATTACAACAGTACCTCACGGAGACATGGTGCAAATATATATCAGCCTTCGCGGGGCTTTGATAACAACCGTCCCCACGGGGAAATGGTGCAAATATATGTCAGCCCTCGCGGGGCTTTAATGGCGATTGGTGCAAATATACAAAGGATTGATCATTAAAATGATCATAGATATTTGCTTTTGTCAACGAGGACCCACGAAAGAAGTTTTGGATATGACCGTATCGGATCTTCACTCTTCTAAGGTAGGTAGAAAAAGGTTTTGAAATCTACTTCACAGTGGGCAGTATAGTAAATGACCTAATAAATACAATAAAGGTTAGATACGTCAAATAATGGGCGCATGAAATTGATACTTCGTATCCTAAAAGTTTACGCTTCAGGAATCAGGAAACCACCATTGGTTTACCAATTATGGAAATTGGAATTGAACAAATTGTATTTACCAATGCAAAGCCTAATCACAACAAAGGAAGGCGAGTCGGATCAAATATCATCTCGCAGATGATTTGTGGCGGTGGTTTCGAGGATTGTCACCAAGCCTTGTGTCAACGGTATGTTTGGTATCGTAATTAAATGGCACTAGCCGACCAATTTACATATACAAACATCGGAAGAGATTTTTTAATCGCAAAGCGATTGAATGTAACAAATGACGATTGATTACGTATAGTTGACCTCTCATAGGCCTATTTTAGTTGCCCGGTCTTGTAGGCAATTTATTTGACTCGTTTTTCAACCCATTTGACCTCATTATTGCACCCATGAGATTTTTCTTCGGGGCTCAAACAATAAATCGCTGAGGGATTAGGATAATCGTTTGTTAGACAAGTTTTTTGTCATCCCACCAGGATTATTATATTGTATAATAAAGTTATATACAACTATTAACGTAAAACGTTTAAGTACTCAACGAATGCTGAGAATACTGACTGTTGAGTTACATAGGATAGAGGATAAATAACGGAAAGTCAATCTTTCCAAACAAAAGCCTCTTATTATTAGATATTACTTGGAACCCCTACCCTTAACGAGAAAGCTCTGCCAAATGACTTCTCATTTCTTTGCTTTGAGGGGGGGGGGGGGGCAATAAATGAAATGTACAGGCTATACGGCTTTTAAAATATAAGTCTGGTAAGCGAACTAAACTTTGCTGGTTTAGTTCTTGCTATATCGCTATCCGTGCCTGCTTCCCGTGTTTACGGGTGAATTAAGTTTATCAATAGTCATAAATGCAATGCTATTCAGAGGATATACTGCATTTAAAACATGACAAAGTCTGGTAAGCGAACTAAACTTTGCTAGTTTAGTTCTTGCTATATCGCTGTCCGTGGCTGCCTCGCGTGTTTACGGATGAATAAAGTAATGTCCTGTCTTCGCATCCACAGCTAACTGTCCTATACTGTCATAATCTTAACACAGATTCATTCGACATAGCTCCCCACGAGCTCAGTTCTTCATTTTTGCACTCGCACAACTGTGGACAACACAAGAGCAATGCCTCCATTGGTAGCAGTTACAATCAAGGGATAACTAACCTTAGGCTAGCCATATTACGGATGTTGGAACAACCGACTATATTCAGGGCAATTTTCTTTGTTCAGTGTAACGTTTAGACTGTCGTAGCATTCCTACGGAACAAAGATGGGATCAGATTCCTTAATGCAGTTAATCGAAAGGAGATACTTTCAGACGACGATAGTATTCAAAACCCACCATATTCCTTAACATAATATTGCATAGTTAAGCTTATAATCTCTCTTGCCATTATCCTGCAGCAGAATTCCTTGGCGATAATTTATCCTCGTTAGAACGAGCGAGGGTTGTTACGATAATATGAGAAATCCTAGTCAGTTAGAGACCTGAACGACGCGATAGAGTACCGCTATTTCAGTAGTAGTAACACCTAGAAGGGTGAAGGTATTCTGGAAAGCGGAACTGAAGGCCCGGTCAGCAGCATCAGCCACCTAATAGACAGTGTTCAGTGCTGCACCACTATAATCTGCAAAATGACTCTGACGGTATGAAAATGTGGAGTACATTTTCAAAATATCAAATGGAATAAAAATCCTATTTGCCTCCGTCTATCCAAAAGACATACGGAGTAGCTAGTAGTAGTTGGTTGAATTAGAATAAAGTAACTATAGTTAAAATCCTTTGTTACTGACTGGATAAATTTGGCTCTTTTCCTATCTGACGTTCATATAGCTGTTGACTGCCTAGTGTTGTGCACAAACACTATTATTATAAACTAGCGGTCCGCCCCGGCTTCGCTCGTGGTACTTACGTTTTCTCTACATAAAAACCATCCTCGTACTTCAAGGAATATAATAAAAGAATTATCGAAATCGGTTCAGCCGTTCTCGAGTTATGCGCTTACCAACACATTTTGCGATTCATTTTTATATATAAGAAGATAAGTCACGTTATGTAGTCCCGAGGCTTTCGGTATATAAGTTCTTATGTAAATCATAATTATATCTTAAAACCGAATTGATTAAAAGTAACGTACTTGGCTGTAGTAATTGCAGTTTTGGGACACAGATAAGCTCCTTATCATTTTAGTCTCTTAAGAGTTAAGTTCAGTATATTTGTTTCCAGTACAGAGTTTATGACCTATCAGTTTTAAATAAATAATTCATGCATTGTACTGAAAGTACTAGCCATGTTTAGATTATGATTGGTGGCGTTGGCTCTAAACATTAATAGATACCGCACGGTTTGGTTTGATGTTAAAAATCTGTATTATAATTAAAACCGTTTACCTGTTTTGATATTTTATTGCCTTATTCAAGGGGTGACCTTTTAAATTAATAATAATTAATATTTCTGACCCCAAAAGTAAGGACCAAGTTCTCTTCTTGTCCGCTTGTAGCAGGTTGGGTTAAAACTGTGTGAGTTGAGACAGGTGGTAATTCTATGTAAAGATGATTCAATTGTGCTTCTACAGAGTTCTAATTGAATAAATAAAGGTTTGAGTTTGAGGTATTTTTGCCTCGTCGGGATCAGCTGTTGCTTCATTTTGTAAGTAACATCTAAATGCGTAATTGAAAGTCGTTACTGGCGCTTTCGCAGATTTACGCTAAAGATAGTGAAAATTGTAGTAACTTTAACTTTTCAAGCCCAAAAGGTTAACTAAGGTACGCTTGAACCAATCTCATAAGTTCTAATACTTTTAATCATTATGATTAACTTTTTGGTTCTTATTTGATTAACTTTTCATCTGGGATTGTTAATATATTATATAATATAAAAATTTGTGTGATTTATTGGTAGGTATACTATCTGCACACCTTACTCTTTCAAATAAAGAAATAAGTAATTACTTATGTATTCAAATTCACATTGGCGTCCATATATTGTACACCAGGTGGGTAACAAACAGGTCTCAATGAAGTAAGCTTCAAATTACGGTCAAGTGTTTAATAGCTGTGTTTTACCTGAAAATAAAACACATATTAAATACTTACCTATATTTGAAGCTTACACTTAACGTCCACCTGTTGTGGATTTCGACTCAATGAAAAACATCCAGCGCCCGACATTATCGTGCGCCCCGCCACCTGGTGGAGAGGTGTGCGAGAGAGATAGCATATATACAACGGAAAGAGAGGGAAAAATAGGCGGAAAAAGCTAGGTACCTTCTCAATGAAGTAAGCTTCAAATATAGGTAAGTATTTAATATGTGTTTTATTTTCAGGTAAAACACAGCTATTTTCGAAGCGATTTTAACCAATACAGCATTAATCCTTAACCAATTAAATACCTTGAATACATTGTTCATTTAATATAGATCTATATGGCCCTTTACACCGTATGATTTAAGTGAATATTTTTGAAGATATAGACCGGGAGATACTGACACAAAATTTCGAGTCATTTGTAACAGGATGGCGGTTCTACAGGGGTCTTAGTACGCAATGACAAAAAGAAAAATGATGGTGTGAACGCTGGTACCGGTGGGTTAGTCGCGTGGGCGTTAGTCGAACTCGTCGGAAAAATAGCGAAAGTCAAACGATTTGTAACACAAAAATTTTAGAATTTACCGATAGCCCATAAAAAAGAAGTAGGCGGTAGTGTCATGCCATACTTTTCCGGTGTGACTTACAGCCCGCCATACCGACGCGAATGTGTTGATTTAAATAAAACAATTATTCAACCATTTGTACCAGGCTAACTTTTGCACAGGTAACTATCGTCGTGCAGCCATTTACGAAAATCGCCATGCCATACGTTTCGGACGATTCCAAATGGTTGCCATACCGCCGAAAATCTGCAAAAAAATTTTATTTCGCCAAACTTTTTGTACCAGTATTGCATTTGGATTTTTGGAGAGTATTTGATAAAATGTGACCATTATTATATTTGCCATACTTCTATTAGGGGGAAAAAGTGCTGTCATACTTGAAAAATAAATTTATTATTAATTTATATAAGTGAAGATTTCCAACACCTAGATCTTTGAAATTTTGTATTTATATTCGTTGATCCTCAAACTTACAGGAAAAATAAGTGCCATACTGTTACAAATCGTTTGACTTTCGCTATTTTCCGATGAGTTCGACTAACGCCCACGCGACTAAGCCGCCGGTACCAGCGTTCACACCATCATTTTTCTTTTTGTCATTGCGTACTAAGAACCCTGTAGAACCGCCATCCTGTTACAAATGACTCGAAATTTTGTGTCAGTATCTCCCGGTCTAATATTACAGATTTAAAAATTAAAAATTGCGGGGCGTACCGTTTGCGGCGGTACCGGCCGGCCGGGCCGCTATGTTTTTATATACAACGTTAAAAGTTTTTCTGTAGTGTATTATTTTAGTATCAGCATTGCACCCGTGCGAAGCCGGGGCGGGTCGCTAGTATTTTATAAAATTATTATCACTATACTGAAGGTTAAAGTAGGTAGAATTTAGGCTCATATTTCGATTAAAATTTAAATTAATTCGAAATTACGCTTAGTTCATTTAGTGTTTGTGGTGTCAAATTGTGGTTACAAATATATATCAAGTGACGTCATCAAGCATGGTTACGGTTAGATTAATGGGTCGGATAATTTGAACTACGAGTAACTGATGTATATCATTTGCTATTTATAATTCTATTTTTACTCTTTGTTATCCATCGTTTATAATCTTTATTCAAGCACGAGCACGTTATAAAAACACATTATGAAATATTAAATTGTCAAAAGCATTTACAAATCCTTGTACAAATCTAACAATATACAACCAGAAAGTACACATACATTACCGAAATGAAACGAAATGAAACCACTCAAATATATTCGCGTGTAATATCAATAAAGGTGATGCAAATAACGCTGAGAAATTTTAATATTTACCCATAAATTTCATTTGTTACAGGATGCGGGAGTACGTAGAGGAAAATGAGAAGAACGATCCTCTCATACACGCCCCCGATAAGAAAAACAACCCTTGGGCTGAAAAAGGAAAATGTATCATCATGTAACAATCCATAAAAACAAATAAGTAAAAAATAAATTCTAAACCATACTGTTTGGCTCATATTCGAACAACGCGTCTGGTCGTAGGATAAAATTATTCATTGACAAGTGACACTTGTAGAACCTGATCCGCAACAACTCCGAAAAAAGCGAAAGATTTAAATCAATTTATATAAACCAGCATGAAGGAATATGAATGATATCTAATCTATGAAACTGCCAGACAATATAAGGATACATAGAATCGTAGTGGGTGAGTCCATCGGTCAACGTAGAATACCTAAGATAAGCATCATTTGAT
>CAJQZN010037759.1:0-26686 GCA_907164685.1 Colias eurytheme | reverse complement strand
CAGGTGCTGGGGATGGTTTGGTTTTAACACCAGGGTGGTGGTAAAAACTGGTAGGAAAATGTTTATTTATAGAATTTAAAAAAAATTGAACTTTATCCCATCTACATTCAGCATAAACCCGAAAACATCCTTCGCTGTGACACTAATAAGTGTAAATTATTTTAAGTAGGTATGAAGAATTTCTTCAAAAAAACTAAAACCCAAGGTTATATGCACATTCTCCCTATTAACGAAAAGAAAAACCTAAAACATGTTTATACATACGCCATTAAAAACCTTGACACCGCAGCCACTCGACTTTAAGTTTCATATGGAAATTTCATTGCATGTGCAGATATGATGTGTTCTTCATTAAAGAGCTTCATTTATCGTACGTTAGCTCGTCCGTCGGAATCTATTAAGCGGATTACGATGCAGCACAAGACGAGGGTCGTCTCACGTGACCTCATTTACACCGATGTGTAACAGTCAGATAACTACTAATTGATTTACATATTATTGTGGTTTACGTCGCAAACTAAAATAATGATTCATTACTGTTTAAGGCAATTTGACATATTCATTTTATACCTACTATTATAATAAAAATAAAATAAGTAGTTACAGAAAAACAAGTAATTATATTCTGCAAAAAGAAAAGAAAGTACATCGATTCATTCATTTAAGGAACCAAATGTAATAACTGAACTCAGTTACAAGTTCTGGTTATCAACTTACAGTTATGCGATATTGTCATCGAATACGTGCATGCATTTTTTGGCGCCGTTCCATTATAGATTGATTCCAAAGCTTAATTTTATCAGGTTCTGAATAAAGGAATTTTATTGTAAAAGAATGATGGTTTCAATAATATACAAACCAATTACTGTCCAATAGAAAACGAAGTATGTAAAATAAAAACTGTTTTAACGTGCGATCAGCAATCGCTAACATTTATGTTCCTGGCGATAAAAATAAAATCGTAATATTCATCGTAAAGTCAGAGAAAGTCTTATTATCTAGAAAAAGTTTCACAAGAAGCGACAATGTGTATAAAGTTTTGCAAAGTGTGTCTGTCGCTACATAGAGCTGAAAACAGTGTGACTACGAACTTTTTACTTCTTGTTTTCACTAAGCCAACATAAAGTCAGGCCATTTGTGCCGAATTATTTATTTATTAATTTATTTATTTCGACATTAAATTATGTATTCAGGGAATTGACATTAAAGAACTCTATTCATAATTACATTAGAATTATTCATTTAGGTACCTACTTTTTAAAAATAATTTTTGTGATTAATTAATAGTCACAGTGAAATAATAATGTACGTAAGTAGGTATCTACTTACTGATAAAGAAGCAATTTAATATACACAAACAAAACGAAGTATAGTATTCAAAACAAGCTTTCACTAAAAAGTGCCTGTTAATAACCAACACATGAAACATAAGCTGCTAAAAATATTACGCGACAAAAAATAGCGTGCGATTCCACACTATGACCTATTTCCTTTGAAACATAAAGCGCTTACGGGTCGGTCTAAATAATGAACCTCTTAATCCGCGTCAACTAAATTATTTATGCATTTAAAAGGATTTTCTCTTAATATGAGGTGTAGCCGCGCGGTCACGACTTGTCGGCTTTCCGTTGAAAAGTTAATTAGGCTCGCTGTAATTAATGTTTATTCAAGAGTTTGGCATACATTATACCCAAGTACAGATGCCTGCTGAATTGCAAATTTGCATTAAAACTTTCATACAATGTTATTGGGTTTACCTGTATATTGTTCGATACAATTTAATCATATTATGTTGCATTAATAACAATTATAATGGCATAAAGGAAATCGTTTATATTGTTTTATTTCCATCATCCACTATATCATCATCCATAAATCAGTACGGACATAAATGTCAAAGGCACAAAGAGTAATTAAATTTATAACCTATTTTTAACTCGATGCAAAATACATCACCCCTACGCTTTATTTTCTATCAAGATTAATAAAATAATGTTGTGGTGAAGCCTTCATTTACTATGTACGATCATAATGTTTTAAAGCTTCATTAATAATTTATAATATTTAAACTTTAAATATCGTACCTTTATGAAAATATAATGTTTTGTTGAAAATTTTGTTTTTACAGGGCTTTTTATTAATAAAGCATTAGGTGAAGATATTGCCATCTTTCACTGTGTAGTTGTATACTTACTTAATATACATAATAACATAAATACCTAAGCCTTCCTCTTACTAATAAAACATTATGAACTGATCACCAAACGCCTCTTCAAGAAAACTGTCTACGTGTTTTTAATATATTCAAATTTATTTTCCTTGTAGGTAATTTCGTTATTACGTCAGTAGGTATACATAATAACAAGCTCATAGCGTACGTGGGCTTTATAATAAAATGTCTACCTTCGACCTTTACACATTGTTGATATGTTATTTCATCTCATATTTTCCGGTAAACCAAATTACATGATAACCGTAACATATACCGCTTGGAGTCTTTATTCAAAGCCGTTTTCCACAGAGCATTGTCCTTTCTCGTTAGCTGCGAACGAGTCGACACCAATTATAAAGTTTGAACACCTTTCAGAATGATAACCATACAAATTGTTCCACCGTGCTATCCCCGTTCTGTTGTCATTGATTGACGCCGTGAAAATCCCGACAATTGTTAGCAATCGTGACGCGACGCGTTGTTACAGCGTCGAATAGCTGTGAAGTGTTTTGTTGTAATCATTGAAAGAAAGGGGATATTAAATTATTACCTAATTGATGCTAGAGTTGAATTTTCCTTAGTTGATACATTTTGTAGAGCGTGAGGTATATAATTTTAGATTGTTATTTATTCGATTAGTGTAAATAGACAGTTATGTCGTAAACTCGTTAGGAATCAAAGTGATTCAAGGATCTCTATGTTTTTAATTAATGGCAAAATTATTTATTGTAACAAAATTATTAACAATTTACAAAGAGACCAGAATTACACAAAGTTATGGTAAATTATGCGAGATATAATTGGACTTGAAATAATAGTTTTGACTTGTGGTCGAATAAAACTAATTTTTAACTAAATAAATGACGTAAAAAAATTTGAAGTAGGTAAATTATTCACTAATTAATAATTATTCATCAATTTTTATAAATCTGCTCCATTTGTCTTTACTACACAAGTACATACATAGATTGTTTTCGTGTTATACTTTATCATAAATGTAACAGCTTATCATATTAGGTATGTAGAGTCTATGACTAGAAACTTAACGTTCTCTCAATTTTCCTTGAGATGAATATGCCAGATTTTGTTAATATTATCTTTCTTGACGTGAAATATACATTTTTGTATCATTTCTAGCTATAAGCATTTCCCATCCTATTCTTAAAAAAGCTCTAGGTATAACAAAAACAATATGATTAGAAACTAAACCTTTCCATTTAGCAACCGCGGCAGGAAACAAGCTTTTAACAAATACCTCAAACGATTTAATCACTAACCGCAACAGATTAAGACGTTCGTTTCAAAGGATCGGTGTTCTATACAAAGTATTCTTGATGTGGCCGCGCGACCGCAGCCTTAACTTTCTTTCGTCGAGGGCCTCGGGGGTTTTTCTCTAACGAATAACTCAAAACTTTACCGCACCGCCTTAAGTTCTCTGAACGTGGCTTTGTTTTGCTTCACGTGAAAACAACGACATTGTTTATTGACCTCGTTACAAAGCGCCGCTTTTAGATGAAATAGGTGAAGGAAATCTTTTTGCTTATTTCTTTGCCGTTTTAATTGTTAAATTGTTTCAGTTTATGGACGCTTTTTAGACTTGAATGTGAGGGTTAACTGATTTAAGTGTCTTTTTTTTATTTAATCTGCTTGTATATGATTACGTTTTCTTATAGTTGATATGTAATGTAATTTGTCTATTATTATTAGCATATCTATATACCTATATAAAAGAAAGTCGTGTTAGTTACTCCACTTATAACTCAAGAACGGCTGAACCGATTTAGCTGAAAAATGGCAGGGACTGTAGTTTAGAGCCAGGAGAAGGACATAGGATACTAAATATGTACCTACCACGGGCGAAGCCGAGGCGGACCACTAGTTAGATATATATTTTTGTGTGGCTTTTCTTTGACTTTTGCTTATTACAAATTTGATTCTGCTATAAAGTTAAGTGACTGTATTTTTATGTTAATGGTTCAAATAAATGTATTTTCTATCTTTGATTTATCTTATGCCTATGTTCATCGTTATTTTGCAATTTATGACACTAAAATACCTTAAATTAAGCTACATAGATGATTGTACTGTTGATTAGGCAGAGAAAGAAGCTGATTGATACTTTAATGAATTCCTGAAAGTTTGTGAAGCATACACAAACGGATATAATATACAGTTTTGTTGTGGTCAATTTATTATGACTACAGCATCCGTATTTCCAGTCTAGTATATATTGTTCTCCTTTTATGTAAACTATACATCGTTTTGAACCCAACACGGGATAAATGGCAATCGTCTCGAATTTCCCAAAAGAGCTATTGTCTAAGGTCACTTCGATTCTTGGCCGGTTCGACAATCATATATGTACTTGTAATTGTTCTTGAGAGATTTATTGGCCTGTCCCGCGTTTACCCTCGCCTGCTTTTATCTAATCTTCCACCTCATTATTCCTTGATTGAGTACTTTGCTTTGTTGTTATTATTTGTTTATTTGATTAGTTTTGTGGAGTGAATTAACGTTCGTGTTTATTAACGAAACAAGACGGTGCTAATTGAGTTACAGAGGTAAGTAAGTTCATTAGTTGTATGTTGTGATTTATAAAGTGTTTATAGCGTGATATTTGTAGTTTTCTATACAAATATTATAAAGAGGAAAGGTTTGATTTTTTGTTTGTTTCTATGAATTGAATAGGCTCCGAAACTACTTGGCAGATTTGAAAAATTCTTTCACTGTTGGAAAGCTACATCATTTCTGAGTGACATAGGCTAGGTTTTATCCCGGAAATCCCACGGGAACGGGAACTATGCGGGTTTTTTTTGAAAACGCGGGCGAAGCCGCAGGCGGAATGCTAGTATTTTATAAGTTTACAAACGACGGCTAATGACGTGATAGACTACTTAATTTGAAATGTTCCTCATGAAATAAGTAGGTATAAGGTAGGTGGTAGGTTTTAAAAATAATACTTTTATCATTATCTACCAATCTGTGTGGTTTTTGGTTAGGCGTATTCATGATTGAAAATTAATTTTAAGTGATGAAAACAAAATCTCAGTAACTCAAACTGACATATAAAATGTTTAATTAAAACATTTCCCACAGTCAATTTTATTATATGCTTAACAAACTTAAGACATAACTAAAGAAATAACTTACAAACTAAAGCCTATAATATAATATCGACCCTAATCCTTGTGAATCCGTCAGTAAGTCAAATATAATCACGATTTGTACGGGGAAGTTATGAAGAAAATAAATGAAACCATAATAAATCCGCCCCCGGATAAATGAACTACCTAATCAGAGCTGAGGGCACGGTATTTTTTCGAGCACAATAAAAACAACACTTTTCTGTTCGTAAAAAAATCTCATTTTCCTTTATTGCAGTGAGCCTAATTTGAATTGAGTGCTATGCAGTTATGGTTCAAGAGAGTGGATAATTTTAAGTATCGGGCTGGGAGAGGAAAACGTACCTACTTGTTATAATTGAGAGTTGAGACCGACTTCGCGTGGGTACTTCGTGCCTATCCAAATACATATTATTAGTACGCAAGTTTCATTGTCCATAAAATTTCTGACGACTATGAGCTACCTAAGTACCAGACCTATAAATATGGATTAATCTTCATATATTAATATAGTTATTGCAATAGACAACTATGAACGCTTAGAACATTTCTGTTTTAAACAAAATAGGCCAAAAGTAGGTCCCAATTTGTCACAATTCCTAAATTCATTTGCCTAAACCATGGTTTGAAATTTAAAAATTATTCAATGCATAGTATAATTAATCAAACCAAAGTAATTTGTAGGTACTAGGTACTATACTATGTACTATGTAAAAAACATATGTTTTTTACTCTCATGTGGAATTGTAGAGCATTACTTGATTTTGAACAAACCATTATTTATGTTATTATGTCTATCTATTATCTGTAGATTGAATACTATTTCTAACTAACTATTTTTCTTAATTCCAAAACATTTTCACCAGGAAATACATAAGTATGCAAATTACTTCAAATGTTTATGTGTCAGCTCCATGAATACAGATGTGCTAGTTTATCTCGCTGTACGTTACAAAAAGCCGTATTTCTCCCTGCTTTTAGAAGTTAAAAATATAAAGAACAAAAGTGAATGGCAAAAGTTTCCGAAGTCCTTTAAGAGGAGGAATTTAATTAACGTTCCAATGTTAAAGCGGGACTCCGGGACTGATCAGTTATGTGGCTATTCATAAGAAAAGAAGTTAGTAGCAACTAGTCTTTAACATGTTGAGCGTGTTTAATACAGATTTTTAAGAAGGCATATTCATTTACTTTTAAGAACCCTATTTATTTGGAAGGAAACCTAGCAATATTATTAACAAGAAAGTTGGTATTTGTGTATGAAACAATGTTGATAGGTATGTACAATGGTACGTATTTATACTCACGCAAAACTAACGTGGGTGATGTAGATGTTTATAGCTGAAATTTAATATGTAGATAGTTGTTGCTGCGCAGAATATACCTCTCTTCATTACATAATTATGTTTAATATTATGTGCATTAAATTGTAGCCTAGTAAGCCTTGTAAATCTAAATTCTTCATTGTATTTATAGGCTAGATAATAAAATATAAAAAATGTGTGTAAAATCTGCTCTACTAGGCTGATGGCTTATACATTCTTAAACAAAAAATGTAAATAATAACACTATGAAATACAAAGTAATTTATTTATTTACATGTAGATTTTCATTAAGACAACACGAACACAGGCTGGAGATAATAGCTAGTTCAAATTTTGTACGCGGTCTTGTTAAAGATGACCATAAAAGCTTCCCGCACTCGGTGGCTCTTGAAAAGTAGTAAAAATTTCACATAAACCCTGTAAGTGTTCTCAGGTACAGCCTGATCGATATGATCGTGTTTTCCAACAACTTCGTTATAATGAAACTTTATAACAAGCCAAGAGCGCTCTTGTTGCGTTTAAAATAAATCTTTCAAAGCGATGTAAGTTTTCTTTCCGAGTAATGTTATGAAAGGTATCGTATTTATTTTACAGAATTTGCTTCCATTTCCACTTTCCAGTGTATGTAGGTATAAGGGAAATAACAAGAATCGGGAAATGCTACCTACAGTCTAGAATTTCTATAACCTTCTAGGCAACTTACACGTTTAGTGCAAGTCCACACTGCGAGCCTAGCGCGGTTGCGACGGCGGGCGCGAAATATCAAACGTATGAAACGCGCCTTTGCGTCCACATTGAAATGACTTTGGCGGAAGCCTAGTGCGACGGTAATGAGCGAGCCAGCGCGCGTAGTTTTCAAACTCTCCTATCCGCGCGTTCTGGCCACACTACGGGCCTAGTCAGCGAGCGACCCAATGCGCGGACGGCGGGGGTATCAAACCAGTTCGGTCTTGTCGCTCGACTTCTTATATTATATCCTTTATTGTTTTTCGTAAAATAGCGTAAATACTTAATTGTTGAAGTGAAACTTCTTTATTTATAAGTGCGATTCAATCTAAAACACTTATATACACCACAGTAATTTTGTAGGGTATAATCTCAATTCTTCATATAAGATTCACCCGTTATTCCTCTGTTTTATTTATTTCGTGTACAACTTCTATAATGATCTCATCTCAAAATCGGACTGTCCAGTAAAAATAGCAAATCGTCCAAAGTTTGCAACACCCGAAAAACGTCGAACCGCTACTTGAGCTCGCGCGTCGGTGTGGCCACCGCGAGCGCCCGCTCGTCGCGCCCGCCTAGGCCGCCGCCACCGCGCATTCAGTGTGGACGCACAGTTTACTAGCTATAGTAAAGTTTGTTTCAATCTATATATTTTATAGAGGAAAACTTTGTATTTCTGTATGTTTGTATTGAATAGGCTCAAAAACTACTGGACCTATTGCAATTACAAAATTTCTTTTACCATTACTTAGAGGGATTCTTCCGAATCCGTACCTATAGGCTATATTTTATACCGGAAAACGTAAATATGTACCACGGGCGAAGCCGTTATTTATTTAGTTATAACGCATAAAGTACTCAGTTTAATGTAGATTACTATCATAAAAGATTTTTTAATTTATTCTTACAGATTCACTAATAAACTGGACAGATGCGTTTCCTGTGTTGACCGTAAAAATTATAATGTTATCTACCCTCGGCGGGGTTTATTAAGCAGTCGTAAAGAGCAACTGCAGGGGATGCATCAAATAATGGGGCTCGTAACAGTTAAGTTGTAAAAGCTGAATACAAAAACTTTCATCTTTTAATATGTAGAGCGTTTGATTAAAATATTTAGAGATCATGAACAACGATAATAAAAAGTAAAATAATATCGTTAATGGCAGGTTCAATTATAAACTCAATGATTTTGAACATATTAGTTAGTAGGTATATATCACTTTTCTGACATTCTAAGTACTAACATTCTAATTAATTTACAGATAGCACCTCACAACCTACATTTAATTTTACATATACATATACCAATTGTTATATCTTGCTACATTTTCAAATTTTATAGCCCAGTCCGTTTAACCTACAGAGACCGTTATATCTTCAGTTCCCTCATTCAAAGTAGAGTTGCCAGTCAATTCAGTTTATTTTATATTATATAATGTTTATTTCTGTATTCTATAAAATATTATTTGGATTGCAAGGGGTATCTTGTTAAAGTAATAAAAATTTTGGCTCTAGGTCAAAGTTTTATGTGAAAATAATTTGAAATGCCAATAAAATGTTTCGTATAACTATATTATATATTAAAAAATTACATACAAGCATTTATTTATAATGTTTAAGTTTGCCATTTAAAAAGATCCGGCATTTCGGGAAATGGTTGTGAGATACTTTTCGACAGCTCTACATCGTAATAAATTGTATTACTTAAACCGTAATTAAATATACAATCCGTTTTTTAGGACACTCTACATTTTAATGAGGTATATTAACTTTTCATAATTAAAACATTGGAGCACAAATTCCAAGTAGGTATTTGAAAATCCAACGTCTGACAGTTCTCTAAATGTTACTCCATCTAAACTCATAAACTTGTGAGCGACTTTGCAGAAAGTTTTGATGAACCTTTACAACAATATACCTATTTAGTAGGCATAGTCAATAAATAAGTCTGTTTTTTAGTTTAAGGATTTTGAAAAATAATGACATCTGCTACATATGAAACTAGGAAAGAAAATCTATTATGGACTCTATATTTTAAATCTATCTTGTTTGATTGATAATTGCAGATAATTATTAATTTGAATTACAATAATTGTAAGAGCACCTATATAAGCGTGAAACTATACACATCATAATAATTATAATGTTCATGGTACCACAGATTATTTTATAATCGGGAAAAGGATAATCGGCCGTGCCACTTTTTTGCTCGACTTGGTGGGGGACATTGCCGTGCCCCCAGATACTATGTGAAATCTGTTTTATTTTATATTAACTTACTCAAATCAAATTTTCTGAATAATCCTATCCGAATTTATAACGTTAATTATACAGTCGTGGTTTTACATTATTTTACAGTAGTGTATACTTTACAGGTCATAATTATCGACAACAGGTCACCCCTCACTAATTATAATTAAAACGTTCAAATATAGGCTTTATTTACTGGTTATAAAGTCGAGACAGTTTTAATTACAAGTGTCTCGCGGGAAGGACCGAAAAGCATTTAACCTGAATCAAACATACATGAGTAAATTTCTCGATGATTAGTGGGTTCGGATTGTGATTTGGAAACTCCCCGGCGTATATTGAATAATTCAACATGTTATAATGTAAATACACCAGCTGACGATTCGATGTGTGAATATGAATTGAAATAAAATTCGGCAATGTAGGTAATTCAACACTGAATTAGGGAGGTGAGTATTTATAGCTGTTCAAGATAATAATATAAGTGATTGATATTGATAGGTAATGAGATCATGCATGAAAATTTTTTACGGTGGCGATCAGCGATGGCTGTAAAATAAATTCAATTAACACAGTTCCTACGTCTTTCTACTTTAATGAGTTGAAAGTCTTCCTATGAAAATGAGTTGACACTGAATTTACTTTTTCATCCTTTCGGAACATAGAAAAATAAATTCGCTTATATCAGTCATGGATCCCAAGTTTAAGAAAAATATCATGTTCTTTCCTGTCTTTACAGTATAGTTAGATCACTAAACATTTATATCGAAATGTATCAAATATAGCCAAGGATGCAATTAGTTGAGCTAACTATTTCGCACACATCGCCTCAACCACGCCGAAGTTAGTGCAAGATTAGTACCGCGTGCCGCGGTCTAAGTCCTAATTGTACATAATAACTGTCGGGACAAAGGTGGGGTAAGTTCGCTGCGGTCTGCGGTCGTACCTAGCTTTGCGAACAATTTGCGGCCCAGTCGAGTTATGTCGTCGACTTGTATTAGTTATTTTGGATCGGTGGTATACATATTTTATGAGGCGATATTTTGAGTATCCATTTTAATAAATGCCTGTCTGTATTGTGTCTGTTCGGATTCACTCTTAAGCTTAAGCACCGATTTGGATGAAACTTAGGATGAAAGTAGCTGAACTCGGAAGACGTCAGAAAGTAGAAGTTTCCCATATTATGATAGAACAATGTTCCTAATGTTTGATCACTGGGTCAAAAAAGCTTCTTTTATTTCAAAAATCCTATTTTGGTTGAAACAAAGAATCAAATAATAATTAGTTTTGTACTTATTACCAAAGCTTATTACAAGCCACAGCTAGGATTATATTTTCTATAATAAAATTCATAGTACCTAATGTGAAAAACTCAGGTGTAATTTTTAAGGCATGATAATACAACGTTGCATTCGCATGAGCTCAAATTGCATTGCTACTTTTTCTACATTCAATGATATCTTCTATATCTAATTTTACACTGTTACGATATTTTCGTTTCATATTACAACTTCCATAAACTGAACAGAAGAATTGAACTGCTCTAGTGTTTATATTTTTAACTAATACCTAAACTATAATAACTTCGTTCTTTTGAACGTTTTAGGCACACACTTAAATTGCCTTGTTTTTAATATAACGAGTAATTACATGATGTCAGCAGGCACTATTAAATTATGTAAGTAGGTAAAGGACATTCAAGTAAAACACCACAAAATTTTCCATATTTAATTTATTATCCATACATAAATGGACACAAAATCTCATACTTCAGCAATGTCTTCATAATATCGAACAAGTATAAAAACATTGGTAAAGGCTTACAATATCGAATAGAAAAATTATATACGAAGATCCTAGAGGAATTACGTAATTACTACTAAACCTTAATTTAGGCGATTACATTAGTCTAATACCTACGTTGTGCACTTGTTTATAGTTAGTGCATTTCCTAAATTGAACATATTCAATGTATTAATGTACTTGTACGTGTAAATAATAATCTATAGTAAATAGCAATTAAATGAAAGGAAGACGAAACAATGCGGTGCAATACTGTATTATTGATCATGAAAATATAAATTATTATTCACACGCACATCTATTCCTATCATTACTAAAACCATAAGACAATATACGGCAGTTACTAATTAACGGTATAACTGAGTCGAAACACATTTTTCATTCTTAATACATCTCATATTGCCATTACATTATTGTTGATTTTTGCTTGACAAAATTGTTATCTGTATAATTATCTCATTTGGAATAAAATAACCGTCACATCATTACTCAAAGTACTGGGGTTTAAATTCCATTTACAAATAAACGAAATTGCATAGATCATTTCAAAAAATCATAATAAAAAGAATGAAAATTGTGTCGCGAAATGGTGGTATTTCTAGTACATTCCTAACTCATTAATTGTAACGATTTTAGCAACGACGCAGTATTATTTTATCGTTTGTCTATTTACTGTTACCATATTACGTTACGGTTCATCTAAGTCTGGCTAATATTCATCTACATAAGCACACTCCAAAATATATTCTAATTACTAGAACATTCCTAGAGTCACGGGTCTAACACTGATCGTGCAAAAAAAATATCTCAAAGCGATTTAAAACAGGTTTTATTCTGTATTTGGCATTTTAAAATCAATCTATTTTTGATTTTATATTTCACGATCGGTGTTAGACCGTAGTATTAGCGCAATGATATTATGCTATTAAGCATACGATTAAAAAATATTCAAAAACATCCGTATCGGTCTCGGCACATCATCCTATATTCAACGCGAAGTATTCATCCTATTAATAAAATAATAATGGCAGTCAAACATTAAATACTCCTTACACAATCAAACAGTCTTATGCGTTATTTAAATAAAAAAAAAGTCATTCAGCCGATGGATATAACAAAAATCACACTACAGACGTAAATGCACGTAAAATAATTAATCAAATCATCGCCGCGCCCAGTGTCAGTTTCATACATAGTTTAGTATTCATATATTTTTATAAGAGGGAATACGGCGCGGCAGCTAAAACTATAAAATATATTAAAGCCTAGAAAAATCTTAGTACTAATTACCCTATTCTCCGATTACACGCATTTCATACGTCGATGTACAAAACCGATATAATCAACGCAGGGCCGAGCGAGCGCTAAAAAGACATGTCTATAGCAAAATTACATTATATAATTTCGATTTATAATTGAAATAAAAAGACGTGTGGCACTCGGGGACTGCCGCGGTAAAGCTATTGCATGCTATGCCTTCAAGCCACACCTCCGAGCCCGTCGGAGTGGGGAGCGTGAGGTTTTTTCGTTACGGAATTTCTCGATTCAGTCCCCGCGCTCAAGGCCCGCGATAGAAGCTATGCAATAGCTTAATAATTTCACATATAATAAACATATCTTCTGACGCATTGAATAATGAAATTTGAAACATAGCACCAAATGAATTTTAAGAAAATTATATAAAATTGTGATTTTGTCAGTTAATTCAAGCTGCCTTTGTAAATATATCACAGGTATTTCGCTTGGATGTTGTACTATTTATTGTAATTGCATAATATATGACACTGATTAAAATAATTAATACAATATTATAATGTCAACGATATAAAAGGGTATTAAAGGAAAACAATATTAAAAAATAGGCGTAAACTTAAAACATAATTAAATTTAAGTAATTGTTGACCCACACAAATACATTTATAAATCTGCGGTGTCTTCAAAGAATGAGGAAGATAAAGTTCTAAGCAGTAAAAATAATTGTGGCGAAAAAATGCTACCAAACTCCAGGATTACATTGTATTTTCTGCGCTCTACTTAAAAACATCTCATAGTAAATGTTATAGGTTTTCTTGACAATATGAGTGTGGGTCTTTAGTTTGGTGCGACTGGCTATAAAATGAAATTTTGAAACTAGATTGTAAGGCTTCTTTACCATAGTAGGGATAGGAAAGTCATCTTATTAAACTCATTTCGATTTAGGACACATAGTATAATATCTATGTGATTATAACCTCACAATCGAGTTTCAAAAGCTCACCTTATATACTGGTAAGTTAGTACGCTGTAGTTACAGGTAATAATGGCAAGTTATACCAGCCAGTGTATTCGAAGTCAATGCACTCGCTAGCTAGTGCACTTGCTAGCCAATGCATCCACCGGCCAGTACACTTACTAGCCACTATCCTACAATAGTGTACTCACTAGTACAAACAAGTGTATCGAACAATCGAAGTGTACCGCGTGTACACAATACATGTACATACTATAAGTCAGTGTGCACACTTCAAGTCATCGCAAATCACAAGTCAATGTACACATTACAAGTCTGCACGTACACTACTTGTCAGTGTACATATACAAGTATATATTCACACTACAAGTCAACGAACAGTACAACTGACTTGTTCAATGGTTCTAACTGGTCAGTATGCACACTACCCCAGAGCACACTATCAGTCAGTATGCACACTACAAGTCAGTATGTACACTACAAGACAGTGTGAATACTAACCCGTACACATCGCGCAAACTAACCAGTCAGTATGCATACTATCCCGTAAGCCACAGCTCATAATAACCAGTCAGTGTGCACACTTCCCTACAACCACAGTGTACATGACATATTATCAGTATTCACACTATAAGGCAGTGTGCACACTACCACATACCCACAGCGCACTTAACTCAGTATGCACACTACCCCATACCTACAGCACACTAACCAGCCAGTATGCACACTACCTACTACACGTCGCCCTACAAATCAGTATCGTACCACGCAGCAACATTATTATTATCATGCGGCGGCTCCGGGAAGGCTAGTTCAGCAGCGGCGGCCCCTTCACCGTCCCCGATGTCCATGTCCATGCCGAACCCGCTGCCGATCTCCAGCCCCTGCATTGAGTCTATCGGTATTTGGTCGTAGCCTGCAAGTTTTAATTTAAAATTATTTGAGTATTGTATTGTTAATTTGTGAACATATGTGCCATATAATGTATACACATTATATGAGTATTGTATTGTATATACTCGGCACGGCGAACCGTAGAATGGGTCGTGTCGATACTTTACTATTTTATAGGCAAAGGCGTGGCTTTCATTCAGCCACGTCGGTAAACATGTTTTTACAAATATTATTAACTATTTTACTCCGTTTATTCCATACATCTGTTTGAAATAACTGGCAGAAAAAGCAAACAGAACATATTATCTAGAAGAAGTTAAACTAGCCATCATTTTCTTGATTGCAAAACGAAGTTTGTGTTTAAATAATTCGCTATAAAAAAGAAACGACACGAAAAAACCTTAAACATCAGAAATAAGCAAATAATACATGATAGGATGTGGTTTATATTAGAAGGCTATGTTAATAAGAAATATCAAATCTCAATTATGCATCATTAATTTTACTCATACATATATTTAGAGAAATCATACTTAATTGGGAGATTTTAATTATTTATTTTTTGGGAGTTTTTATTTTTAAAGCGGTATGTATTGCCACAAACCAATGACTTAACAATATCAATAATCATGAACACACTGAATATTGTAGTCTTCAATTTGATATTGTGTTATATGGCATACAAATGCCTTTAAAAATTTATGTAGTCTTGCTATAGTTAAATTTAAATAATCAATTTACAAATTTGTTATTCCTCTAAATATATCTACCAGAATTTTAGTAAGCAAAAGTCAAAATCAAAACCAAATCACACAAGGGGTTAAAAATTCTACACTAAAGCAAAAACACACAAAATATAAAATTAGTAATTATTTTGTTTAGAAATCACTTAAAAAGTAACAATATTCCCATCACCTGAGTTTAGTGATAAATAGGTCCCGGATTAGGCTGCGTGTAAAGAAGAGACACATATTTATAAAGATATACACATTCTCATAACTCTATAATAAGAGCACAATATACAATACAATGAACAATATTCCATACATATTACAATAGTGTTAGGAGATTAACAAATATGAGAAATACTTGAGTTTAAATACATAAAAATTATACTTTATATATTTAAAAAAGTTAACATAATTGTTTCTTCTCTAAGAATACACTAAATGAAATGATTCCTGTAAAACTACTTTAAACTATATTTTATTCCTTGACAATATTATGCATAAAATATTGTTTCTAATATATGTTAATCTACTCACTAAGCCTACAGTTAGTATCTATGCATATATAAATGGTGGAATCTTACCTTGTTGATGGAATGATGGCCTCGTACCATACAATCCTTCATAGCCTTGCTCAGGCCCGAGCATGTCCTGGAAATTCAAGCCACCAATGAATTTTGTACATATAGGAAACATGGGATATAATTATATTATAATAATTATTAATTATTTATACCGATTTAAATAAATGAAGTACAAATTTAAGTTTCTAAACAACTTATTTCATCAAAAAAAAGATCAACATAATATACAAGTGGAATAAAATTACGTTAGTCATTTCATAACATGACTCATAATTATGGGCAGCATGTGTTACAATTACGTTAGTCATTTCATAACATGACTCATAATTATGGGCAGCATGTGTTACACATTTTTTGTAGAACCATTAGGAATTAGACTATCAAATAAACCTAACTTACAATTATTTTTCAAATCCATCATCCAATTAGAAGTCTATTTTAATTCATTTACAAGTTCATGTCAAGTTTAATCATTTTTGTCGCTGTTCTCTACGCTGCTGCAGCTGTGATAAAGAGAGATGGGGATACATAAGAGATAATGATAATGACCTGCAAATCGGGCTGCATGGCGAGATCGTTGGGCCACATCTGGTGGTCGTCGCGGAACAGCGAGTTGGTGAGCTCCATGGAGAGCCGCTTCTTGTAGTCGTGCGGCTTGTCCTCCGACATGCGGAACAGCACCGCCGCCGCGTACGTCGCTACGCCTGTGTAGTCAGTATCAGTGTGTATTTGTGAGTTTCATATTAAGTTTTATGGTCAAATGCTTGATGAGAAATTTTAAAAGAATTAAAAAAAAAGTGTGGTACTCGGGGACTGCCGCGGTAAAGCTATTGCATGCTATGCCTTCAAGCCACACCTCCGCGCCCGTCGGAGTGGGGAGCGTGAGGTTTTTCGTTACAAAATTTCTGGATTCGGTCCCCGCGCTCAAGGCCCGCGATAGAAGCTATGCAATAGCTTAAAATATCACGAGGCAGTATGACGGGATGGAAACCCAGGTCTTTTGCCATACCGAGGCAATGTCTAGCCTCTCGGCTACCCGTGCGTTTAATATAACTGGGACTGCGATAAGTAACAGTATGATTTGTTACTTTGTATTTGTAAGTAGTGAAAGCCTGGAAGTTATTGTCTGATTTGTTTAGCAAGCTTATTGCAAGTGGGCAAAGCTTGTAGACAATCTTTCATGACATAATTTTACTAACATCAATGTTCAAAAAGATAATTAATTACAAAGAAAATACAATTTATTATAACCATAATTTTCTACCTACTTTACTCATAATTACAATTATTTAGTCAGAATAACAAAAAGTTCTTGTGATATTATAGTGCATACCTTCATTTCGAGAATGCAGCAGTTCTGTGAGCGGAGCAGTGGCACCTTCGGCTTCTATCATCTCAGCACCTTCTTTATCTGCAGCCAGCTCGCAAAGCACTCCTGCCGCCACACGCTGTAATAATCAAAACATATAATATTATTTTGTCGCTAAGGGATGATATAATAGGCAAATTACACCATAAGTTCACATAACTTAGTCACAATTTGAATCATAAGGTAAAAAAAAAATGTGTGTGCGTGTACTAGTGTACACACGTAAGAAGTGAAACTTCTTTATGACTTCATTTTTCAAAAAATAATTTACTATGTATATGCATTATGCAACTTTACAGAAATACGTCAATCAAGCGTGTAAGGGATAAAAACAAGATGGCGCGTAACGAAAAAATGTTACACTAAATTTTTTTCCAACCCCGATAAAGAAGTTTCACTTCAAAAACATTTTTTCTAAACTTTTTAAACATATTGGTCAAAATTGCTTTAAAAAACGATAAAGTCAAGATTTAGCACGACAAAACAATATTGCGTTGCGAGTTCTATTTCTTCAACACCACCAAAGCATTCCCATTACACTACCTCCTACATCACATGTACATAAAATTATCAAATCTATACCATAATAATTTTTTAAATAAGTATTAGGCATTTGTTTAATATATTCATTCTTTCATTTATTTTTTGCGCTATCCTTATTCTTCTCACATTTCCTTTCCTACCAGGTTGCCTGGCAGAGATTGCTGTGTGATAAGGCCGCCTATTGTGCAAAATTTTTGTACTTCATTAATTTGTACCACATTTCATACATTGTTTTGTACAATGAAGTGTTATAAATAAATAATTTAAATCACCTGTATATTCTCAATCTCGTTGAACAGCAGCTGCACGAATATCGGTATAACGTTCTGCTGACGAATCAGCGCACGGTTGAGGCTCTCACGCGCCAGTATATGCAGAGCTCCCACCGCACCCTCCACTATCTCTTCCATACGCACGCCGTCTGCGTACGCGCCGCCTGTACCTCCACCGCCCGATACTGATGAGCGTTGCTGGAAATTTATTTTATTAGTTAGTAGTATAGTGAATGTTAATGGTATTCTAATTTTTATTTGAATAATATATGCTTTTGTTTGAAAAATTGATTTCTTTAAGTAATAGACAAAATCAATCAGTGTAATAATACAGGATGTGATTTTTGTCAACAGGTTCGTTCCTTGGATAGCAAAATTGATTTTTCCCACAGATCTCATAATGCATTTTTAATTTTCATCGTTCATCAAAATCGACCTAATGTCTTCATTAAGCGTATTTTGATATTCCTCATTCACCGCATTTCACATACAATGTCCTTCCAACACGATGTTCCTACCGATTCTTACAGCTTTTTTCGATTTTGAATTTTTGACACGTTCGAATTTCAAAAATATCACCCTGTATAAGGTATACAGCACACGTACCCGCTGCGTGTCGTTGAAGGCGCGCAGCAGCAGGCGCACGAGGTGGTGCACGGCGCCGTGCTCGCGCAGCGGCGCGTGGTTGGCCGGGCACAGCGCCAGATTGCGCACCAGCCCCACCACCGCCTTCACCAGCGGCCAGCGCGAGGGCGGCTGCAGCAGCTTCACTATCACCTGCACAACAACAAAACATTCATTTTGAGTTACGCAAAACAAAAAGTTTAATCTTGCTATGTAACAGCCAGTTTCACAACTTCATGGTAATAGTAAAAATATGCAAAATAAAAAGTTAAATATAGAATAATAACAAACATTACCCAGAAAATTAATAATTATTTAACCTGCATTTTTTAACTAAAATATGGTACATATTTATATTTCGTAGTATTATTAAATTCCTACTAGTAATCGATAAGCGTTTATCGATGTGACGCAACGCACGCGGCCATCCCTATTGTATGGAAAATGTATGACGTCACCGCCAAATTTGACATTAACTCTCACTCACCGGCAGCCCGTAGTGCAGGCGCACCGCGTTCTGCGCCATCTCGCTCTCCACGTGGCGCGAGGTGAGGTGCCGCAGCGCGCACACCGCCGGCTCAGTGATCTCCTCGCGGTCGCCGGCCGACACCACGGTACGCACTAGAGCGTCCACACCGCCCGCTTGGCATACTGTCACCTGGATTTGACAAAAGTTTATGTAATAAATGAGTTCACATTTTAAAAAAAATTGGTTGTCTGTAAAGTCGGTTTACTGACGATAGTTGAACGTGACAACGTCCGATTGTGCTTCTTTGTCGCTCGTTCCGCGCTCTCGCTCGCACTTCAAGCCTTACATGGAACGCCTCAGATGAGTCAGAGCGAGGTAACGCCGCATGAGTCATGTTTTTTCGTGCGTGCAGCCAGCTTTATCGAATTATAAGACGTTGTCACGTCAATAAAACATCATTTGGAGAATGTAAAAAAATGTTCATAAGTCTATTTACATTCATAACAATAATTGTGGAACTACAACCAATCAGTTGAGATAGAAAATGAATGACTGAGATAGTGAGTGAAATTCTATCAGTACCTTTCATATGCAAAATTACAAATGCAACATTTCGTTTTGAAATTACGAAAAATCAATGAACATTAGAATAAAATATTCTATAACATAATGTTATGCATAATTTTAAAGGTTTTAAAAATTAAATATTTATATTTGACACTTGCATTAACAAAAGCGAAGCCTGCAAGTCATACAATTAAACAATTGCATTTGTAAAGAGTAAAAAAATATAAAAATCAAACAAATATCATACCTTATTACGTTGGTTGTTGCAAGTCAAGTTGGAAAGTATGCCAGCAGCACAAGTAACAATATTAACATCAGTTGAAGCCAACACTTGCACAAGGCTTTGGAGCAGATTTTCAAGACCATCCACCTGCAACATTTTTATTTTTTTTGTCAGTATATTTGTTTCAATATTGGAAAATGCCAAATCTAATACAATTCGAAATCTATGAATTTTATAAAGAACACAGATATACCAACTTATTTCTTATCTGTTATTTTAAAATAGTTATAATACACATGATTCATAATAAAAACTATTAATATTTACCTTGGTAGCAGCATCAGAGAGATTCCTCAGAGTCCAGAGGCAGTTCTGAACGAGACGGCCACTTGGGTTACCAAGGTGCATAGCGAGAGCCTGCATACCGCCGGCTTCCACAATAGCTGGCTTGTTGCTTGAGCACACTGACAACACCTATAAATAATTGATATAGA
This sequence comes from Colias eurytheme, assembly GCA_907164685.1. Lineage (NCBI taxonomy): Eukaryota > Metazoa > Arthropoda > Insecta > Lepidoptera > Pieridae > Colias > Colias eurytheme. Next base: position 6,254 of record CAJQZN010037759.1, on the reverse strand, counting down.
TTTGGTTGTTTGTAAAGTAGGTTTACGATCGAGATGTTTACGTGATAACGTCTTATTGGTGGCAGCGCTCGAGATGAGACGGGAGATCGGTCCGTCTCTCTCTCGTTATACCTGCGATCGCGCTCGTGAGGTTTTGGTGTGACACAAGTTTCTGAACATGTCACCCGACTAAAACGATTAATAAAACGTTATCACGTTAAAAAATGGTGAAATTATTGTATTCCCACTGATCCATGATAAGTATACAAAGTTTGAAAGGCTTTTCGTTTAAAGTGGGTCAAAATTGAATCTAGAGGTGTTGTTGACATACAAATATACAGGTGAAGCATACAAAAGCGCGTTAAAAGATTTTTAAATAACCAATAATGCTCTGTTTATTTAGTTAGTATTTTTTTTTTATTAGGTATAGTCAATCATGTGAGGCATTCATAATATTTAATATGAACAATATTACCTTAAGTACGCGAGATGTAGTCCACAACAACTTTTCGTAATCGTACGAGCGCATGATTCGCACCAATTCGATCGGACCTTGAGACGCGAGGATGATCAGTTTCGACTCTTGATTTCCATACGCGAGGATCTGAAGACAATCAGTGACAATCGCGAGGAACTTCACATTGTTTCTCTGCAATAGTGCGACCATTTTCTGTAGGCCTCCAGCGAGGCGAACGGCCATTTTCGATCCGTCTTGATGCAGCAATAAATTATGGAGAGTTGTGATCGCATAGAAAAGCACAGACTCAACAGGAGAGCTCAGTAGTTTCACCAGAGCGGGAATGCCTCCACTCTTGAAAATAGCGAGTAAACCTTGTCTGTGGTGAGACAAGTTATGCAAAGTTCCCACAGCTCCTTTAGTGGTTTCGAGATCATTGCTATTAGAGATCGCTCTCACTAAAGCGGCAACCATTTGTGGCGAATTCATGATCGCATGACGGGAAGCTTCCTTCTTGGACAGCTGATGCACCATCATAGCTGCTTGAGAGACTACTACTTGGTCTTCATCGTTCAAGAGCTTGATCAACTCAGGAATAGCCCTAAAGACAAAAAAATCAACTTTTATAATTATACAGTTTTTACAAGATAATAAATTGAAAACTGTACATATTCAGCCATTATTCAGGTCATCTTTATTTTTTAAGTTTTCCTCCACATTTAATAGTGATTGTACTGAGTGAATATAATATGCATTATATGGATATTTTAAGTGAGTAAATAATAAATTAAAATATAAAACCTATCAAATTACGAACAACATAATTAAACAGCACTTCATATTAATTTATAACGAAGATTTATCATCAACTTACCTGGTAGCAAGATCAGCATCGTCTTGATAATTAATCAAGTTCACAACAGCATGTTTGAGCATCTGCGAGGGCTCAGCCAAGCGCTGCACAGCGGTGGGTTGAGCTGGGTCCAGCTGTGTGGAGGGGATCTCGATGCCCTCCTCCAGTGTCTCCGGGAACATCGCCGCGCGCACACGCTGCGAGCGCGTTTGCGAGAGCTGCTGGTTCATGTCTATAGAAATAAAGTTATTTATTGACTGCTATAATATAAGGCTTGAAAAAATATTAGGAACTCAATATCAAGAAGACAACATTGGAGTTGAATTATTTTCAGAAATTGACTATTTATAAAGGAGAACATTAAGAACTATCATAAAATAGATAAATAATGGAAAAATTTATCAAAAAATAACTTTGAAATTTTATACAAGTAGCTAACAATTGCACATTATGTACTTCAAATAAAGTTAATACCCACCATCAACTTGTTCCTGGGTAAAACCTTGGGCAAAGCCCTGGTCAAGATCAAACATGAGTTGATCGCCTTCCATCTCGTCATCTTCCTTGCCAGTAAGAGATGGCACCTGAACAATAAAACATTGTTAGTATATGTATAGACAAATATTACAAAACTATAAAATCCTTATAAATATTTTACAAGACAAAACAAGTTGCAAGTAGCACAATAGGCACAAATGACACATGTCGAACATGTGATGCATATTGCATAGGACTGAGTGGTCTTGGGTTACGTTTAACCATTTACTCCATCAAAATTGAAATTCCTCAATCAAAATACATATTTGACCAACAACTTGATATCATAATTAAAAAAAAATACAATGCATCTGTCTCATACCCCTTAAAAGGACATTGGAATTCACACTAAGCATTTAATTTAACTTCTAGTATTGTTATTTAACTAACTATTTACTTAAACTTTCAATGTATGTAAAAGCCTTATTGTGTTATCCTTTTTAGACATAGAAAGATAAACATAATACAAAAAGCATAAAAAGTTTATAACAACCTGAGTGGCAGCACCAGAGTTGATGCCAGAATCCACCAAGTAGGAGTTCTGCTGCCACATGAGGGTCTGCTGCTCCTTGCTGGGAGCCATTGGCACATCAGATCCACCATAGTTGCTGTGTGACACTGGAATATCATTTTGATAACATTAGAAACAAAAATTTAAGTACTGAATCATAGAGGCAGGAGTGAAACACAGTCATAGATTTCAAATAAACAAACAAGTTCTATTTTAAAGTAGTAACTTGTACCCTTTTTTAATTTGATCATTCTCTTTGTAGAAAATCTGTTACATACATATTTTTTAGAAGGCTTCAAGTAAACAATACAATACAAAAACTTATTTATAGTTTTTAAAATAGTATTGAAGTTGTTGTTGTTGATATCACTATGCACTTGAACCAGATAATGAATTAAATATTACAAAATATACTTTCTTCTTGGTTAATTTATGAAATTAATAAATTAAAAATATTTTTTACTTCGAGAACAATACTGTATGTTGTTGAATATACACATATTTATTATAACTTAACAGCTTTATTTTTTATTATCATGACACAACAAATATAGAAGTCCAGATTCCTGAGACTTAAACAAAAAAAAAATGTATAAATGTACTTACATAAATTTAGATTTTATGCTATATATTTTTATTTTTTTGAATGTATAGATAGGATTGCTGAAAAGTCATTTCAATGTTGATTTGTATTGGCCTTATTGTTTGTGTTAATAAATCAGGGCAATAGCTAACATAATATGAGTCATAGTAAATGATATACACATAGCTCAATATCTAAACTATATAATTGAAATTTAAAACGATCACTTACTTGTGCGGCTCTGTGATGATGGTATCTGATAGCTCATGTTTCAACGGATGCAGCGTTGCACCCTGCGCCTATAAAAAGTAAACGATGAAAGAGCTTCACTACGCAGCCATAACTATTGATTTATAGATACGATTTTCAATATCAATTTAAAATTAACATTAACACGAGCAGTTGCAACATGTTATGAATAATAACATAAACAACGTGTAATTAAAACAAAATAAACAAGGTATGTACCAATTCTGTACTAACTAAATACCACACCCGAAGTAATTATCAAATTTTAATGAATGAAATCTATGTAGTTTAACCACAATGTAATCACTGCAATTTATAAATCGATAAGTACCTTAGTATTAAAGACACAGGAGTTTAATTAACACTATCTTCCTTGTTTTAACAATACAATCAAGAAACTGCATTCACTTTTCACCACATTCAATAACCTGACATAACAATATGGCGACGTTGTTTCGGTACTTTCGGAATCTGTCGTCTATTTTCGACTCGTTTATAAAGCTATATACCTATCTCGCTCTTTCTTACGCCAATTCATAATCTTGTCCTTTTCTTACATAGTCAATTTCCCAAGTATTGAAACATCAACGTTTCTTTCAACGCATTTATCTTGAATGAAATCTTGTGAATTATTTACGAAGAAAATAAAATCTTTTGAATTTTTATGAATAATAATAAACGAAATAACTAAAAATTTCTAATCATATTTCTTAATTCTTTTTAAATAAATAAATTGTTAGCATTTAATTTTTTCTTTTAGTATAATTAGAAAATATAATTATGGCTAATTCCATTTTTATTTGCATATTTTATAGTATTTTATGCTTATTTTAATGACTTCTGATTTTGTATTTAGTTTTATAATTTCTTGTAACCAGGCCATTAAATCTTCAAAAAAAAGTTATACTTAATTAAAAAAAAAATGTTGTGTGGTTTTATGAAACCACGGTAAAAGTGAAACTTACCTAAAACCTCCTAAAACCTAAACCTACTCGGCAGCCGACCGTCACGCGACATGCGCTACACAGACCAAAAATTTTGAGACGATGCAGATGTAAGTAATAAAAGTTTCACTTTAAGAACTGAAAAACGAATTCATTTTAAGCGCGTGCAAGTGCTCATAGTGAAATACCTGAAATACGAAACAAGTGAGTAGGTAAATAATACCTAATTATTGTATCATAAATTACGTACCTACCTAATTAGTGTCGAATAAAAAAGTTGCAAAGTTTGAAATTCTTACATTTAAATTTTAATCTATGTTTAAACAAATTAACTAACTCAAACATAGATATAATATACTGTAGGTAAGTATACACTAAACATAATACTGGTAAGTGGGTTCAAACATTTTGATTATCAGGTGAATAGAATTTATTATTTTTTTAATCACAATTAGTTAAAAAAGATAGAGAGTAGATTTAACTAATAATAATTCATGATGGGATCGCGGACATTACAAACACTCGTGGCCCCGTGGCCCGTCATTGAATCGGCTGGACGGAACACAGTGGGGTTTTGATCGATAAGAATCCTTAAAATTTGTCTTGGTCTGCCTGCTTCCTTTGTGTAGCCATATTTTGTCCAGCGCTGTCATATTTTGTCAAGCGCCGGTAAGCGCTTAAAAGTTTTCAGCTTTCTTTCTGAATACGGCCTAATACTTGTTTTTAGTTTTTACTCCACAGTTACTCACATTTTTACTAGTATGTTACACACACAGGTTCTGTGCAGTTACCTACCTGTGAATTGTGATCTCGCTGTGGATCTCGCACTCTCGCCTACTAGCTTTATAAAAAGTATTTATAGCAAATCATGACCTGTATTAAGTATATAGTCTATGATCATGACACACAGCTGCTGTCCATGGCCATGCCATGCAAGTTGCCACAGCAAGTTGTAATGTGGTTGTAATGAAGTTGCAGAATAGAAGATGTCAATATACATAATGATCTATTGAATTTATTATTCGAGACGTTTTACAACATGGCATCAAGTTTATTTAATATCTCTACGTACAGCCGATTTAATTTATCAGATAGTGAATCAGATATAGCGGTGTTTGTCAAAGAATATGGATATCGAATTAAAAAGCAACTCGACCATGAGCAAATGGGAGGAAGATCATCGTTCACTTCTTTCGTTGAAAAAAATATTAAGCCACCTAACCTAACATGGATTGATGAGAATTATGATAAATTTATAAAAGATACACCAAACGAATGCCTGGCGAGTTTGAGTTATTTATCTGAGTATGGATTTATTACATCGATGGAGTATACGCCGGATGGTGAGGGAATTGTTGTCGGACATTCTTCGGGGCTTATTCAGGTTACTATATCCGTGTCTAATGCTAATATTGAAACTTATAAATATTAGGTACCTAGCTAACTATATGTATATCCTTGATGTAGGGTTTAAATAAAAACCAAACGAAAGAAGAGCTGGAGCTAAAACAAGGCCATTTTTCTTGATCTTTTATGATGTTTTGCGTCCCGTGTAGGTACGCAACGAAATCCCGCTTATGTACGTAACGAAATCCGCACAAACATGAAAACTCGTTTTTAAATTTTTTATTTTACCATTTAAGTACCTAAATATTAACGACTGGCGTTAATCGGCCTTTATTTCCTATGTGAAATATGTATTAAACACTATGTAAAGAAACATTAATGATTAAACACAAGTCATTGACCATGACATAAAAATCCCGCTGGTCGTGTAATGGACCTAATGTAGAACATTCAATAAAATATTAAATATAAATGGATATCCATAAGGAAATCATTGATGAATATGCAAAAAGCATTAAAAGATATTATGAAACGGAAAAGAATCCTACAATATGGTATCCCATGTTCTATCAGCGAATTATCCAACAGCCGAATTTTGGTTGGATAAAAGAAAATAACGATAAATTTTTAAAAGGGACACCCAATAAAATTATGTTTAATCGATGGTATGGGACCGAAATGGGGGCAATAACGGCGATGAAATACTCTCCAAATGGCTATCATTTTATTGTAGGTCACGCGTCGGGCGCTATTCAGGTATATAATTGCGTATATAAACTTGATAGGCTGGCAAT
>CAJQZN010037758.1:0-27087 GCA_907164685.1 Colias eurytheme | reverse complement strand
CGCGGGTACCTAGTAGGAACTCTGAGATTAAATTTATTTAAGAGTTGCGGACAATCAATTTTATTCTGGAAAATTTTGGTGACAAAAATAATATCTGAAAATATAAAACGATTTTCTAGAGATAAAATGTGAAAATGCGACAAACGCCTTTGGTAAGAGGTGAGCCTTTTGCGAGATAACCTGCAAGAGAAACTCAGGTGCCATAAGAATTTCTTCTGTTCTAGTCGTAAAATGTGAGTCGCGTAATGTGGTCTCCAGACAACCGAACAGTATTCAAGAATGCTACGTACGAGACTGTTGTATAACATAATCTTAGTTTTGGTGTTTTGAAATCCTTTAGAGTTTCTCACAATAAAACCCAACATCTTTGAAGCACGATTCGTAACATATTCAAGGTGATTAATAAAAGTTAGCTTAGTGTCAAATAGCACTCCCAAGTCTTTAGTGACAGAATTCTCCTTGATTATCATATTGTTTATCTGATATTTGAAAGGAATAATTTTAGATTTTCTAGCAAAGCGGATGAAAAAGCATTTTTCAGTATTCAATTCCATACCATTGCTAAAGCACCATAAGACAAGCTTATCAATGTCTTGTTGTAGTTTCAATGCGTCCTCAAAGCAATTAATAATTCTACAGAACTTAAGGTCATCAGCATACATGAAGCAACGAGAATTTTCTAATATTTCTGGAATGTCATTAACGAAGAAATTAAAAAGAACAGGACCAAGGTGCGAACCTTGAGGAACTCCCGAGGTAACACTGTGTGGCGAAGCATCAAACCCGTTAATAGCAACAAAAAATGTACGATCGCTTAGATAGGAATTTATCCACTTCAAAAACATCGGTGAGAGTCCATATCCACATAATTTTTGCAGCAAGATGTGATGTGGAACCCTGTCAAAAGCCTTGCTAAAGTCAGCGTAAATAGTGTCAACTTGTTTATTTGAATCCAGCTCATGGATAATGGTTTCGGTAAACTCTGTCAAGTTGGTCATAGTAGATCGATGCTGAACAAAACCATGTTGGTGAAAAGAGAGAAATTGTTTGAAATGGTTAGTGAGAGATGGACAAATGAACGACTCAAATATCTTGGCAAAGGTGGAAAGAATTGATATGGGCCTATAATTATTTATTAGTTCTTTTGAACCAGACTTATGTATAGGTATGACCTTAGCCAGTTTCCAGACTGTAGGGAAGACACCAGAACTCAATGAACAGTTAAAGATTCTTAAAAGAGGCTGCACCAGATTTTCTGCGCAAGCAACAATGAACTTTGGATGTATGCCATCCGGTCCAGCACCCTTACAAACATCGATAGCCTTGAGTTTCTTTAAAAGAGGCCTATACTCAATATGCGGTAACGTCAGAAGAAGGTCGTTATTATCGGAAATTACAGATGATGGCTGCTGTTCTTCAGGATCGGGACCCCTCTTCGAATACACAGACCCAAAATATTTGGAGAAAATCTCGCATACTCGAAGACTATCCGAGGAGGCTTCATCACCTAGAGACATAGTGGGTGGATATACCCCATTACCACCTCGTTTGGACTTAATATATGACCAAAAGTATTTGGGGTTAGAATGAATTTTATCTTCTACAGACCTAATATATAGATTATAGCAATTATTTGCAGTTTTAGAACACCTAGTGCTTATTATATGCAGTTCAATTTTATCTCTAGGATTGTTGTACTTCCTATAACGCTGCCTTAGTTTAAACTTCTCCTTCAACATTTTTTTAAGATTATTATTGAACCAAGGAGGATATTTATTATTTTTGGGCTTAATTTTAGGCACATATTTATGAATAGTATTCCTAATCTTAGCATATAAAATATCCAACATTGAGTCTACGTTATCAAGGTCACAAAACAGTTCATTCCAATCACAGGTGCTAAGTTCGTTGTTAATAGAATCGTAATCAGCTTTAAAGAAATTAAATTTACAAGCAAACCCATTATACGGGAGTTTAGCTTCAATTTTATTAGTAATTACTATATCTAGAGGAGGATGATACTTATCAAGGTTACACAGTGGAGACACAGACTCAATGACACTGCAAAGGGGCACGTTATTAGAGATTACTAAATCCAAAATTCTATTTGTTGAGTTAAGGACTTTGTTGTGCTGCTTTAAATTGTTAAGAAGTAAGAAGTCGACTAAAATTTGACAATGGTTGGGAGCAATATATTCATTCGTTCCAACTAAGTCCCATTTAATATGACCTAGATTAAAGTCTCCAAGTATTAAATGACCATACGACAATTCAAGTAGACTATTACAATTATCTAAGAAATGCTCCAGTTTCGAACGATCCACCGGAGGTGGCAAATAAACGGCACATATTGCAATATGACGAACAGATTGTGACAAAGGCCAGTCCAATATAACCCAGAGATCCTCAAGCTGAGTTTCCCATTCAGGCTTACGTCTCGATGAAAATTTTGAGGAAACAGCAATAAGTACCCCACCTCCATCCTTTTTTGATGAGAAACTAGAATCGCACCTATCCCTTCGATATTTCGAGTTTTATAATCTCAATTCTACATTGGAACAACCTAGTGATTCACGAGTCAAGATGTCATAACTCATAATATATTCTTAATACTCACGTTAGCAGCAGCAATGTCTTCATCCTTCTTCTCTTGCAAGTACTTGCTGATATCCCTGATGAGTACCAGTTCATCAATCTGCTTCTTGGTAAGCGGATCGAAGACACGAACTGGTGGAACGTCCTTATCAAGTTTCTCGAGGAAGTCCGCGTAACGCGAAATTATTGTGTTGTAGCGTTCGCGAGTTACACCGAGCGACATATTCTGTGAAAAGTAGAAAATAAATTGTTATAGATTTTTAGATGATATACCTAATATAACTATGTATAGATTAGGTATACAGGATGTCCCACTATATGTATAGGTACTAAGCGCGGAGGAACTATTTTTTACGTACTCAGCTTATGCAAAACTATAACCCCCATTGGGCTTATAATACCGGACGCGACGGTGGGACAGCCTGTATAAAATTATACAGCCTAAAATATAAACTATAGCTACAGAAAAGTGTTAGCCTCTACACATAAGAACGTGAACGGCTGAACGTATTTGAATAATGTTTGGTTCGATTGATTCGTCCGTTTGAATATTGGAACGTTAATTTTGAAAAACTTATATATATTATCACCTCAGAATAATAAATAGTTTACAAAAAAAGAATTAAACCCTATGTTTCATACTTGTTTCATATATAGACAGTGATTAGTGTTGGTTCGTGTTCGGTGTTTCATTGAATAAAAAAATGTATACTTAGGTAGTTACATATATTAAGCATATATTAAATTAATAAAAATTTATTGATTTTTAACTAGTGCACTTACCAAAAATACTAGTTGCCTTCTTGAAAAGAAAAATAGTAATGGATAGTTGAAAACTTTTTATTTAGGTATTTTTAATCACCTTCAAACTTCCGTTACGTAGATCACTGATCAGAGGTTGTAAACATTTGAATTACAATTTATTTTTATCAAAATAAAAATGAGTTGATATCCTCATATCTTATTAGATTATTATAGATATTATTTAGAATCCAAAAATATAATCACTAAATAGTATACATATAACAAAGTCGTTTTCTCTTTCCTTATGTCCCTTTGTATGCTTAAAACTTTAAAACTACGCAACGGATTTTGATGCGGTTTTTTTTAATAGATAGAGGAATGTTTTAGTATATAATTTATTAGGTTTAAGACAAAGCGGGCGAAGCCGCGGGCGGTAATCTAGTAAGAGTATATTTTGAAGATAATATATTTGTAACGCAGAAACTTCAAATATACTTACTGCTTTTGAAAAATAATTGCTAGAGCTGCACTGTATAGTTATAAGTTATGCTTATAACAGATCAACATAGGCTATATTTTAATTTTGTTTAAATTAACCCAAGTTACTCGAGATGAGCAGCTAGTTTTTAAATAAAGTCTAGATTTTAATCATATTTAAAAATGGTTGCAGCTTTGATGTTGGGGTTAAAATAACAGAAATGTAACAAAAAGTATATAATGTTGACAACTACTGAGGTCAAAAAGTCAATCAAATTAATAAAACATAGAAAAAATTTGCATAAAAACAATACGTATAGATTTAAACGCATTTATATACAGTTAATTTATCAATGTCAACATTATACAGGGTGTCCCACAGGGAGTTTTGCATACGCTGAGTACGTAAAAAATACTTATAAAATTCCAGACGCATTTTTTTTCAAATAGATGAATTCTTAAAACTCTATGTGTACACCCCTGAAGAAATCCGCCCACTTTGCCACCCGCACTTAAGCTATCGTTGAAGATTAAGCTTTCATGGACAAAATGCTCACATTAGCGACGGGTTATATGATATGCCTGCTGCGCGAAGCTAGAGAAGAAAACATATGGATTTTAAGGAAAAATTTAGCAAAAGTTTTTAACGTGATAACGTTTTTAAAATCGTTTTAGTCGGGTGACATGTTCAGAAACTTGTGTCACACCAAAACCTCACGAGCGCGATCGCAGGTATAACGAGAGAGAGAGACGGACCGATCTCCCGTCTCATCTCGAGCGCTGCCACTGCATTATGTTATCACGTAAACATCTCGATCGTAAACCTACTTTACAAACAACCATTTTTTTTGACGTAATTTTGTTGTTTAGGTATTTTTTACGTGATCAGTATATGCAAAACTACAAGTCCCTTCGCGCTTTATATACCGATAGTGGGACACCCTGTACTATGCTACAAGCAGTGCCCGCGCATGCGTTCATTAAAATTCAATAAAATTCTTCAAAATAAATTATTTCCTACTACTATAAAGCTGAAGAGTTTGTTTGTTTGAACGCACTAATCGCAAGAACTACTAGTCCGATTTGAAAAATTATTTCGGTGTTAGATAGCCCTTTTTTCGAGGAAGGCTATATATTATAATATCATCAAGCTAAGACAAACAGGAGCGGAGCACTGCGAGTAAAACCGTGGAGCACAGCTATAATATACCTATGCCGAAGTATTATATACCTACTGTATGACCTATATAATATATTATGACCGTATGTTGCCGAAGACAAAAAAAAAAACAAAAAAAATTCATCAAAATTCTACAATTATTTTATGTGTAGATAGAATATATTATTATGTTATAAATTTGTAATTTTATAAATCATTTGAATGCCATAAAACCAAAAATATAAATATTATTATGTTATTAACTAACTACTAGCTGACTGGCTGCGACTGCGCCTACGATGAATAAAATATGACTGACTGGCCGATTGGCTTGCCGCTTGGTAGGTAGTGGCCCTGCCTTCCAAGCCAGAGGTCGTGGGTTCGATTTCCACCCGGGGCAAATATTTGTGTGATGAACATAGATGTTTGCTCTGTGTCTGGCTGTTAATTATCTATATAAGTATTTATTTAAAATAATATATGTATGTTTATCAGCCATCTGGTCTGGTTTCCATGACACAAGCGAAAGCTTAGTATGGGATCAGATCGTGCTGTGTGTGAAAATTGTCCTGAAATATTTATTAAGTACATATATTAAAGGACAACCTTATTTTTCTGTAACAGTCTATAAAAAACCTTTGTTCAGTTGTTTAGCAAGAAGCAAGAAGAGTCTCAAAATCGACCCGGGTCATTTTCAAAATATTTGTACGTCACGAAATCGTCAGTAAACTGTTTCGTTAGGAAATGTCAGGAAGTTGTAAAAGTAAGGCTGTATTCAGAATAAGGTAATATTACATATAAAAAAGTAAGAAGTCACTAGTTAAAAAAAATATATATTTTTAGTTACAAAATAATCAACAAACAATCAATTTTTATAATTCTCTGTTTGCTTTTCCTTTTCTTTTCTTCTATCATGCTTCTTTCCATTTTTGTCTTCGAGCTTCTTTTTCACTGTCATTAAGATCTGATATTTTTTTTTGTCTTTGTTTCACTTTCTCGAGGTGTTTGCTTTAACGCTTGCCTTATTGAATTTAGTGTGAGCGATCAACACTAAATTCAATAAGGCAAGCGTTATCCCATCAGAAACCACTTGTAAAATTGGAGGCTCTCACTGATCCGCTTTCACTATAAAAAAGTTATCAGATCCCAGGAAAAGTCAAGTCCCTAAGCCCGACTTTACTAACCCTACATCATGGTTTAAAAAAGTATGGCCTGTAGTTACAAAAAAAATAATCTTGAGAGATTTATTGTTTTTCTCCTTTATTTTTATTCGTTACATTAATTTAACACACATTTTAATATCTTATTTTCATACTTTACACATGAGACCACAGCTTTACCGTCTACAATTTACTGACGTCAGTAAATGTCAAGAAATTGTTCGTCAGTAACATGTAAAAAATAACCTAAGAAATACTTTTACACAAAACATAATCACATTTACCATTAGATTGAAAGTGTAATCTATTACTCTAGTCATAATTTAAGTATATTACAATTGCGGTAGGTGAATTCTTCAAAATGTACTTACTTTTGTTGAGAATACGTCGTTAGGAAATTGTAACTAAATTTTTTGCACAGCACACTACTGGACTTCTTCCATGTCTGGACGACGAACAAAATGGCGGCGCGTTAATGTGACCTTACTTTTCGTGACATGACCAGTGTTGCCAATGATTAGAGTTAGATTCCTCCTCTTTGTGATACAAGAAGTTGGTTAATTATGTCAATAAATCAGTGTCACGAAATTGTAACGATTGATAGGGACATTTTTATAATATGTAATTGTTCGTTTATTTAAGGTAATTTAAATAGTTTAATCTATCAGATATAATACTTCAAACATTGCTTTTTAATTATGATACAAAAAAATAGGAAGTTTCATACAAAAATTCTGATAAAAATATTGGTTTTCATTGTCGTCCACATAGGGGACAATAAAAAAATGTATGGAGCTTTTTTTGTTACTTTATTTTCACATTAAATTTTTGTAAGAATTTGAATCGCAATTCATTGCTTTTTATCAGAAATGATATGCAGTATGCTTAAGTTTAGTCTGTAAAACGTTAACAATGATTTATTTCAGTCGTAACCATATTTTTTTCGAAGATTTTTTAGGGGGACAAACATTTTGTAGTAATGTACAATTATTTTGAAAACGACTCACCCAGCAAACATTACCCATACGTATTTTTGGTCTTCATGTCACTTGTCAGCAACTTTATTCTATTCGCTAACAATATGTATCATCACTACATAGTATAAAACAAAGTCGCTTTCTCTGTCCCTATGTCCCTATGTATGCTTAAATCTTTAAAACTACGCCGTTGCGTAGTTTCCGCAAAAAACCGCATCAAAATCCGTTGATTTTGATGCGGTTTTTTTTAATAGAACGAGTGATTCAAGAGGAAGGTTTTAGTGTATAATTTATTAGGTTTTAGACAAAGAGGGCGAAGCCGCGGGCGGTAAGCTAGTTATTTCTACAATAGAACTCTACTATAAACCGGAGTGACATTGGTATGTTTTAATTTAAGAAATACTTAGTTTACAAACAAATCGAAAGTAATAACTAATAGGTATTGAAAAATATACAATCTGTATTAAAATTAACTATACAGTGCATAAAAGTTTCAGCCAAATCGGTTCAGTAGTTTTTTACTTACTTTTTATAAGGAAAATTTGACTATTAGTAGTTATAATAATTATTTGACTCTCGATTTCGAATTTCTGTCAAAAATTGGATCACAGGGGTCAGTGACCTACAGTTCAGATGAACTTTGACAGTAATATTAAAATTGTACCTACTTCAAGTATTAAAACCTATACTTTAAAAATCTTTTATATAAATAAATTAGGTAACTACAAACAAATTAATTTATTACCTACTATTTCTATTATAAAAGAATAATACATGAAAAAAATTGTTAACTAAAATGCATGATATAAAAACAATACCGTGAAATGGAACGCAAAGCCACCCCTGTGCGTGACTCAACTCAACCCCTACACGAAATATCCCGACGAGAGCCGACGGCGATCTGCCCCGCTAGCTAGTAGCTACACCACCAAAAACAAATTTTACACCCATACAATTATGTAACAATGCAAGAAAAAATATTTTTTACAATTTTACCAAGCCGTAGATAGTCGCCAAATTATAATCAACCAAGTGTTTTTATTATGTGAAGTTAAAATTTTGTGTCCATTACTCGTGAAGGTATTGATTTTCTGTGACTTACGGTGAATGCGGAATCTCTATTATGTGTTGTGTTTTAGTGTTTTAGAAGGTAATGTATCTATTATTGATTATAAATTATGTACAGTGTGAACTAGCTTTATAAAATGTAGCGCCCCTGTGCCACAGTCCGAATAAAAAAAAATCAATTTTGAATTTCGATCTAAAAATAGTTGTTGGGAAAATGGAATTCGTTCAAAAAATTGGTCGAGAGGTTTCTAAAAACAAAGAAATTAATGTAATTCAATGTTAATTTATTAATTAAAAGTAATTTATTATTACGCGTCGAATTATTTGACGTCACTGGGAAATATAATCGCGCATGAATTTAACATGAATTTGGCACTTGATTCAATCATTTATTCGATTAATTTGATAAATAATTGCAATTATTTAACAGTATTTCCCAAAAAGCTTCATCTGCAAACATCTATTTCCATGCATTTCGACCCAACCCATATCAAAACAAATTTTAGCTCCTTCTAAAAATATCTTAGCAATCACTCTTAAAAGCGTTCATTAGGTTTGATTCTATGTTAAACGTAGGCGTTGGTGAATCTTTGCTAAAGAGCTTTTTAAAAATACACACTAATGAGTAATGATTTATTAGTATTCTTTTTAATTTAATACAAATTTCATTTCTAATTATATTCAAAGTAATATATAGATAGATTTGATCGTGACGTAAATAATCAATAAAAAAAATAATAAAAGCTCCAAAATTTTTTATGAACATCCAGAGGATCCTGAACAAAACATGAAGATGAAAATTGGAAACTTGAAATCGGTTCAGTAGTTCCTGAGTTAAATCGTAACGAAAATGTATGTTCGGTTCATATGTACATTTTTTCTACTTATAAATTATTAAAATATATATCCGCACGTGAATAGGTACGTTCGCTTCATATTTAACCGACTTAAAAAAAAAGGAGGAGGTTAACAATTCGGCCGGTATGTTTTTTTTTTGTTTTTTATGTAACTATGTACACCGATTACTCCGTGGTTTCTGAACCGATTTACGTGATTCTTTTTTGTTCGATGCGGGATGGTGTCGAATTGGTCCCATAAAAATTTTATTCGGATAGGCCCAGTAGTTTTTATTTTATGAGCATTTTTGTCTGTATTTGTAAATGTTGCAAGTGCAAGTTTGAAGTCGGTTGTTTTTAACGCAGTTATTGACTTGTTAATAAACAAATGTCAATTATAATTCATAATTTTATAGGCTTTAAAAACCTATGTGCAGTTGAAATATATGTCGGTAGCCTGTAGCCATATACATGCTTAAAAATTGCGTTTTCCAAAAAATAATTAATAAAAATTACGCGTCTATCAACATTAAACAACTTTTTAGCATTTATTAAAATAATTGTTGTTGACAACCTGAAGAAATTACGATCAAATCTTTGACCAATTTTTGAAAAACGTGTATTCTTATAGGTCCGAGAATAAGTCGTAGATAAACTATTAATTATGCTCCTAAGTAATAAGGTAGGTATCCTTTATTTGGCATAACAATGTTTGCTCGTTGCTGGGTCAGCTAGTATTTAAATAATTAGTTAATTCTGCAGTAGGTATTTTAAATTATTCAGGCCAAACTGTTTTACGACATTCTGAACTATCAAAAAGCCAAAGAAATAAGCTAATTATATAACTGCGATTTGTTTAGGCGTTTGGAAATTATTTAGGTCCACCTAAACTCATGAAAAATTAAAAATTGTTATGTTTTTGGTCACGCGTGTTAAAATGCTTTTCGAATATATCGCTTTCCTGTGAAAATTTACTCAAAATTGACTCATAATTTGATACATTTACAGCATTTAGGAATATATGGAACGCGGATTTGTCCAAGTGTTAGTAGGTATTTTATTTTCATAAAATATTGTAATTCGACTTAACTATTCAGCTCTCATTGTAACTTTTGTTAGGATCCTAGACAGTAGGTATTGTAGATGAGAATTATATATTTTGATTTAATTAAAGCGAATCAAATCGCAAATACGTAAAGTAGGTACCTACTTGTAGTTGTTTTTTCTACATCAATTGATATGATTCGATTGTTTCTTCGAAAATAATCGATCGTTAAGCTATACCTACTTACTATTTAGTTAGTGTATTATGGTAATGTGACACTTCTTTTTGACTTTTGAGTCGCATTGCCTTATTGGTCTTTAGCGTGATGCTTACAGCCTAGCCTTAATCCTCGATAAATTCTTCTTTGTCGATTCACTCTTGGCAGAGCGGTCGTGGTCACGTTGAGACGTCCACATCGGTGGTAGAGGCGGACACAGCTTTCTGCACGATCTCCCGCCATCTCTCCCTGTTACTAGACTGTCTGCCGCAGTCAGATATGCGAATTCCTACAGCAGATTTCACTTGGTCGGTCCAGCGCATTGGTGACCTGCCGCGCGATCTGATTCCTCGATAAATTGACTAATATAAAAGTAAAATAATTTTTCAAATCATTCCTAAGATTACTGCGTTCAAGCAAACAATCAAACGCTTTATAATAAGTATCTATAGATAAAATATGGCAGAATGGACCGCCTCCTTGGTACAGTGGTTGACGCGTGAGCGTAGAACCAAGGGGTCCTGGGTTCGATTCCCGGTGGAGACGACGAAAAAAAAAATGTCTCGGTCTGGCAGGACACAGAAGGCTGATCACCTACTTGTCCCTAAAGAAAATCGATCAGTGAAACAGATGTATGAATAATGCATCTGCCCCTTACCCCACTAGGGGACACGGGACTTCACATAGATAAATGTGTTCTATCCTTTTTTCGAAAATTGCTCATTTTCGTAAAAAGGGATAGTTTTCGTTATACCATGTTATACCTAAGATAAAATTTTGGTGCATAATTGGTACAAACACAATGTTAACTCATGTTTTATATTTTAATGTTTATTAGTATTGGCGATATGCCAATAGTTGACCTCTCTTTTGTAGAAACAACCGCATTGGTCAATAGATAAAGTAAATTATTGTATTTGCAGAAGAAACTGAGGTTATATTATTTTAGTATGATTTTCCTTAGTGGTGTAGTAGTTGCTGATTATTGTGCCAAAGTATGTGGGTTCGCTTTCCAATATGGAAAATACCGGTGTAAAAAATATTTTTTTTGTTTTCATTGTAAGTTACAACGTACAAGATTAAATATTATAGGTATCATGCGATCCAACAAAGAATATTTATGTACAAAAAATCCGATTTACTTGTGTGCAGTTTTTTCTTTTGAAAATAAAGGACAATTATTTTGTATTCCATGTCCCCCTGCATTCCATGATGTGTTATAGCAGTATTATTTCCAGTGTGGGAAAGTGATGGTGCTAGACAACCTATAATAGTGCTGTCACTTTTCCACACTCGAAATAAAACTGCTTTATAAAAACAACGTAAGGGGGCTGGTCGCATTACTAAATGTTACCATGTACATCACTACATAGTATAAAACAAAGTCGCTTTTTCTGTCCCTATGTATGCTTAAATCTTTAAAACTACGCAACGGATTTTGATGCGGTTTTTTGTAATAGATAGAGTGATTCAAGAGGAACGTTTTAGTATATAATTTATTAGGTTTTAGACAAAGCGGGCGAAGCCGCGGGCGGAAAGCTAGTATAGCAAAAACAATAGCTTTAATAAAATCTGTATTTCCAGATAAAATGGCCGTCCAACACGTGATCTCCTTCAGCAACACATGACTAACAAAATGGAGGGGGGAGGCGCGTCGGCCCCAGAGGCGTACCAATATGTCGGGCCGTTTCGGCTTGAAAAGACCCTGGGCAAGGGACAGACTGGTGAGTTCAGAGTTGGAGCACAGATAATGTAATTTTGTATTGCTAACTGAAATGACAGTGACAGCAGTTGTCACTTATCATCGAGCGAACTGTCAAAAGTCCATATTTTTTGTCTTTCTTGGCACAAAATTTCTTCAAAAAGTTAAAAATTTTCATTACTATCATGGAGGCGGTGACATCAGACATGAAAAAGATTGATAAACACTGGTATAGATTGAAATAAATGTTATTTGTTTGTTTTTATTCACTGCGTTAAGTTTTACGTTAACGTTGTGTAGGTATAATAATATACATTTAAAAAAATAATGCCATTGGTAAGTATAGATATCTAAGAATTTGCAAAATTAACGGAAATATTTCAATAGAAATCTTGTTTAGGGTCTCCATCTAAAAAGTTAAAATACTCTTTTTCAATAAATAATCAATTTATTTCATAATCATAATCAATGCCGGCTCTACCTATATTTTATTCTATGTCCCTGTATCGCTGTACTCTTCTTTTGCTGTCTGACTCTTCTAGCACGATTTGGAATAGCGAATTCGTTAAAATAGGATCTGAAAAGGAAAATTATTTAGTTACGAAAGTATGAAATCTTAGTTTTCTATTTACTATGTGTTTATGTGTTTCACTTACAATAAAATGTTATAAACTAGAAAATATGTTTCCATTTTCTAATACATAATATGGCTATAGATTAAACATTTATATAATTACTAGCTGTGCTCCGCGGTTTCACCCGCATTGTTCCGCTCTTGTTGGTCTTTGCGTGATGATATTATATAGCCTATAGCCTTAGAAGTTATATTACAGTCCTATAGCCTTCCTCGATAAATGGGCTATCTAACACCGAAAGAATTTTTCAAATCAAACCAATAGTTCCTGAGATAAGCGCGTTCAAACAAACAAACAAGCAAACTCTTCAGCTTTATAATATTAGTATTAATTAACTTTTTAATGGCGAAAAATACTTCAAAGAAAACTTAACAAACATATTGTTATTTGTTACAGCTAACTTCATTCATATTATTAAATTCATCACGCAAAAAACACAATAACTTACTATTACTAATAGCGTTAGCTTCAGCAGCACGTCTGTCCGCGAGGGCCGACACCGTAACACTGGGGGGCATTGCTTCAATCGCGCCGAGATATTCCATCGTTGGTTTCGCAACTACCCGCATTGTTAACACTAGAATACTAAAATATATCAATTAATAAATATAAAAAGAGATGTGTAGTAGATATCACAGATGGTATTATGTTAGCATCGAGCTTAAAATAACTGTCTTCTTCTTCATCTGATTCCGATCTCGATTCGCGACGTTTTTGAAAGACTTAGTAAAAATCATCAGCTTATGATCTTGATAAAAGGTAGCTTTTTTGAAGTGAAACTTCTTTAGGGGCGTTGAGAGTAAAATTTCTCGCGTCATAGCAATGTCGTCACGTCATGGAGTAAAGCGACGATTTTGGTATTTTGAATCTTGCCAAAGAATTTGTATTAGGAGTTTCAGGAAAGTCATACTAAGGAAGGTAGAATATAATATAAGCTACGGTAGATACCTAAGTAGGGAATTTATTAGAATACTAGCGGTCCGCCCCGGCTTCGCCCGTGGTACATGTTTACGTTTTCTCTACATAAGAACCATCCTCGTACTTCAAGGAATATAATAAAAAAAGAATTATCGAAATCGGTTCAGCCGTTCTCGAGTTATGCGCTTACCAACACATTTTGCGATTCATTTTTATATATAAGATATATAAGAAGATACACAGTTTTTTATAATTATTAGGATTAAAATTAATAATTTTTATCATGTTTCACAAAGTAGGTAATGAGCAAGTCCGAGCAAGCTAATTAAAAAATGTACATGTATGAAAATTAATGGTTTGAGTGCATATAAGTTTTCTTTACAATAATTACTACTGTATATCATTATGTATAACATTGTATGTAACATTATATATATTACTAGCTTTCCACCCGCGGCGTCGCCCGCTCAGTCCCGTGGGATTTCCGGGATAAAACCTGTCCTATGTCCCGGGGTAAAAAGTAGCCTATATCCTTTATCAAAATATCTCTATTATCTATACCTACCAAATTGATTCAGTAGTTAAGGCGTGATTGAGTAACAGACAGACAGACAGAGTTACTTTCGCATTTATAATATTAATAAAGTTAGTATGGATTTTACTTCGTTTTATTCAAAAACTAAG
Source organism: Colias eurytheme (assembly GCA_907164685.1). Lineage (NCBI taxonomy): Eukaryota > Metazoa > Arthropoda > Insecta > Lepidoptera > Pieridae > Colias > Colias eurytheme. The sequence goes on along the minus strand of CAJQZN010037758.1, from coordinate 12,870 downwards.
TGTGCCCCGTGGCAACAACTATTATTCTTAATTTTTACATTTAGAGGAATAATTTTTAAGGATTGATTTTTAAAGTTGTTTGAGTGGTATAGTCGTGAAAGTATAATAGAAGATGAAAGTCTGTATGAAAGTTCATTGTTGTCAATCCGATTTTGATGAAATTTGGTATGAAAAGGAGCAACTAAGGAAAGGAAGAAATGGTAGAAGGTACTGAAAAAATTACCTACCATGTCGCGCGATATTACCGAATACCACACGGGTGAAGCCGCGGAAAAAGGCTAGTTTATAATAAATTAATTATTAAACTAAATATAGTATTGTTAGTTTATATATTTTGAGTATCAAATTGAAAATTATTTAGACATTTAATTACTTAGAGAATACAGAAAATGTTTACTTATACTGTAAGTTGAAAATTAATTGCTTCTTATATCAATTACGGCAAGCAAAATAAATCCTCTTGTGATACTGTCTCCTCGGAATATTGTTAGGTTTACGATTTTGCAATATTTTCTTTAGACTGTGAAGTTTATAAAAAATATCTAGCATGGCTGGGTACTACCCAGCCATGCTAGATATTGCTTGATATGATATACCCAGTGGGTAGGTGATTTGTGCAAATTAAGCTCCGTGCGATTAGAGCCTTTAATGAAAATTAAGCTCTCCATGCGATTAGTTTTTAGTGAATATTAAGCTTTCCGTGCGATTAGAGCTTTTTATGAAAATTAAGCTCTCCGTGTGATTAGAGCTTCTTGTGAAAATTAAGCTCTCTGTGTGATTAGAGCTTCTTGTGAAAATTAAGGTTTCCGTGTGATTAGAGCTTTTGTGAAAATTAAGCTCTCCATGCGATTAATACTTTTTTGTGAAAATTAAGCTTTCCGTGCGAATAGAGCTTTTTGTGAATATAAAGCATTCCGTGCGATTAGAGCTTTTTATGAAAATTAAGCTCTCCATGCGATTAGAGCTTTTTTGTGAAAATTAAGCTCTCCGTGCGTTTAGAGCTTTTTGCGAAAATTAAGCTCTCCGTGCGATTAGAGCTTTTTGTGAAAATTAAGCTCTCCATGCGATTAGAGCTTTTTGTGAAAATTAAGCTTTCCGTGCGAAAAGAGCTTTTTGTGAAAATTAAGCTCTCCATGGGATTAGAGCTCTTTGTGAAAATTAAGCTCTCCGTGCGATTAGAGCTTTTTGTGAAAATTAAGCTTTCCGTGCGATTAAAGCTTTTTGTGAAAATGAAGCTCTCCGTGCGATGAGAGCTTTTTGTGAAAATTAAGCTCTCCGTGCGATTAGAGCTTTTTTGTGAAAATTTAGCTTTCCGTGCGATTAGAGCCTTTAATGAAAATTAAGCTCTCCATGCGATTTTATGCGGTTATCAATTCGGCCGGTGTATTTTTTTTTTAAGTATGTACACCGAGTACTCCGAGGTTTCTGAACCGATTTACGTGATTCTTTTTTGTTCGATGCGGGATGGTGTCGAATTGGTCCCATAAATTTTTTTTTTCGGATAGGCCCAGTAGTTTTGCACGCCTCATAAGCGAAGCGTTGAGGTGGGTACTACTGTCACTTCGCGCAAAACATCTGATTTTTCAAACTTAAAATGTCTTTATGTATCATACATTGCACTTGTAAGATAATACATACACACACATATTAAGAAAAAACACTATTTTTAACGTTCATGATATTTTTGATGTCATTTTTGTTATTTAAACTAGTTAAAAAACAGTTTAAAAAATTTCTGTCTGTATGTGCGGATCCTTTTTCTTGTTAACACGATAGCGACCGAAATACTTTACTAATCGAGTCTTTTTTTTTCTCTTACGCTTGAGTATGCCCTTTCATTTTTCAGGGTCTGATTCGATGTGGTTTAATTGTTATTAAATAAACAAAAATAATAATTAATAAATATTTATTAAAAAAAATTATGAGGCGTGCACTTTTGGATTTTCCAAATTTTTTATTTTATGAGCATTTTTGTCTGTACTCGATGACTAAGTTGATATGTAGCAAGTAACTTTGATTCACTTCCCGGTAACCGATTGAGCTGAAATTTTGTATACGTATGTAAATTTGATAGCGATGAAACATTATCATGACATGAAGTTGATTTGATGATGGAATCGGAAGGTGGCCATAGGAACTCGGTAATATATTGACTCAACTTTATCGAGTTTGGGCTCGTTTGATTCGTGTTGAAAAATACACTAAAAAGTATTAAATAAAAATAACTGCGTTAAAAACAACCGACTTCAAAAACGGAAAAGTAAGAAATAAAAAAGATTTGATATTATTAACTACTTCATAATATTATATTGTACATATTTCGCAATAAAAAGTGGCCTATGTCCTTTCTCGGGTATCAAAATATCTCTATACCAAATTTCATGCAAATTGGTTCAGTAGTTAAGGCGTGATTGAGTAACAGACAGACAGACAGAGTTACTTTCGAATTTATAATATTAGTATGGAAGTATGGATTGCGCAGCAAATACCTACTGAGTAAATATTTAATTACATTGAAACTTTCATCGTACTTGATGTGACTTTGATAGAAAAAAAATCGCAGGCAGAAGCTTGTTTTCCATAAACACCAAAATTACAATAATTGAAGTTGGTAACACAAATACTGAAATATCTCAGAATTTGGGAAAAAACTAAGTTGGTAACATTAACAATGAAAATAGGAAACTTAATTAAAGTCATCATTTTCGTAGTCGGTTAAAAATTAACCCAACTTACCATAACAAGGTCTTCATGCTGAATAAAGTCAGTTTCGAGCGAATGCTTTGACATTTCATGTAATTATATAGAGCTGTTAAATGGTGAAGTATTTTCCTTTTGGAGATAGAAATGTGCGGAGACCGGAGTTATCTGTTTGAGGTAATTCTGGTACCTATGAGAGTTTTCATCGTGTAAATTTTTGAACAAAATTTAACGGATACCTACACCTGGAAATTAATAAACAGTACCTAAATTATTTAAATGGAAAAACGTAATGGGAATACGTAACTACTCTCTTATTAGAATTTATCACATTATATTTTTACAGTAATGAGTACAATGTGATAGTTAGGAATTTAGGATCACTATGACTAACATCGTATTTTAGAAGTATATTTTGTAATCAATTAATTTTCTGTACCTACATAACTTCAAATTTATCTAATATACGATGTTACGGAATTTGATGTATTTTATTTAAAATCTTAACTAAAAAGTAAATTGATCTGATGAATTGAGTGTTTTTATTTTGAAAACTTAATACCTTAAAATGAGATAGATAAATAACAGAAAGTACAATATATGTATCTGTAAAATCTTTTAAAATTGGAATCAATAAACTACCCACCTAGCCTTTAAAGAATTTACCTTACCAGTTCAGTCGTTGTTGAAAAACTTAACTATAAAACTCGGATTCCAGTTGCAAATACATTGTTGAACTACAAACCAATTGAATTATACAATATTTATTTAGATTTTATAACACTATGTAATAGTGTCACGGACGGTGTGTACCCACTGCCCATGTAGGCAATCCAATTAAACTAGAGTGCGTCTAATTTTATTTTAGCGTAAACCTTTCAAGTGCTAGACAAATTTAGTATTTACATACCTACTAGTTGGATAGTATAAGATGATTTATTAGATTTGATACTTACAACTTATTCAAATTTAGTTTTTAGCATTCAAATGCATCATAAATGATAATTTTTTAAAGAATAGAATGAAGGGATCAGGCTGCGGCAAGGCGAAAAGTCGATCCCGCCTCGTGATCGTTGTTTTTCTCCTGGTGTTTTTTAAACTGTTTTTCATTTAGTTTAGTATTGCTCACGCAATAAACATCGGATTAATACTTAACTCTTATGTTCTTTAATCTCAATTAGTATCGCTCACGAAGTAAATGATCTAATTAGAACGTTATGATATAATATTTTTCATGTATTCGAACACATATCTACAGAAATATAGATTGTTGATGAATGACAGGCGAGGATGGAGCCCAACTCCTCATGATTGGCTTATAAATAAAAATCACTAAATTGTACAATGTAATGAGAAATAACAATTTACAGTAAGCTGTAAGACAAATGTACAATTTGGCTGCCTTTATTTAATAATTACTACGTAGACACCGGACTATACAGCAATATAAAATTATGGTATTAACAGCTCTATATAATTCCAAGGCTTTTCACAGTACTATGATATTTAAGACGTATATTCCGCTAGCCGCTCAACAATGATTTGTAAACATTTCTTTGAACCAATTGTAAAGTGAGGTATATGCATTCAAATTTATGATATTTTCTTCAATTTAGAGTAGGTACCTTCCCAGAAAGTAAGTTTGTAGGTTATGTACTACTTAATAATAGTATCTACATTTATTTATTTATCTATTTATTCGTAAGCATACAGCATTTCAGTAAATATAATAAATAATCATTGGTACCTACACAATAATTATGAGCCAACTAGGATTACAAAACATGATACTTAACTATATACAATAGTCAATACACATACATCTCCCTCCGTGCGTGTTTGTGTTTGCTGAAATAGATTTTAAAAATTCTAAGTTACAGAAGAAGTTTAAAATTCTTTCACTATTGGATCCCTAAGTACTACAGTTACCTATTATATGTACCACGGGTGAACCGCTAGTCTACGATATTTTAAAACGACGTTCCCGAAAACTAATGTTGTAAAATCTTTTTTCTTTTTTTCAGGCCTGGTAAAGCTGGGCGTCCACTGCGTGACAGGGAAGAAAGTGGCCATCAAAATTATAAATAGGGAGAAACTTAGCGAATCTGTGCTTATGAAGGTAGGTACATAATTTTTATTCATAAGTACATAATTGATTTTGTTAACTGGCAAGTAGTTAGGTATCAAATTCAACCGAATCTTTCAACGAATTTTAGTTAGTTACATTGGGAATCAAACCCAATATGCCAAGTTGTATAATTATTAATTATTAGTTATAACATAGGCTTACTTATATTATTCTGACCGCCTATTTGTAACGTAAAAAATTAAAATACCTACTAAACCAAAGTTGACTAACTATATTTTTCGACTATCATATTATGATAATTTTATACCACGAATAGAATGGAAAACTTTTGTTTGCAATTACGTAGGTACATATATAAAATTGCTTTAAAAAGGAAATTAAACTTCAAATATTGTTTTTTTTTCAGGTGGAACGTGAAATAGCCATAATGAAACTTATAGAGCATCCACACGTTCTTGGCTTGTCTGATGTGTATGAAAATAAGAAATATTTGTAAGTATACATATTGTAATTTAATAATGGTATAACTACGCAAGGTAGGGAAAAATATTTTATATTATCCTAATACAATATGTATAAAACACATTAAAATGCTCATATAAACAAGACGTGTTGCCACTGCAAAGGTCAGACACCAACTAGACACTTTTAGTTCGAAAGTCGAAACACATTCATTTGCATTCACTATAGACAAATGTGGAATACCCGCGTATTTATATGCGGGTATTCTAGAGTTATTTTTTTTAAGTGTGTATTTTTAATTGCCTTTATTCCTATTTCCAGATACTTAGTATTGGAGCATGTTAGCGGTGGTGAACTATTTGATTATTTAGTAAAAAAGGGCAGGCTCACACCGAAGGAAGCGAGAAGGTTCTTTAGACAGATTATATCTGCGTTGGACTTCTGTCATAGTCATTCGATTTGGTGAGTTGGATAAAGTAGCTAAGGAAATGCAGCCTAGATGAAAATGCATGATGATTGATGCTTAGTCCTAAGAGAAGTTTGTTAAAAATAATTTAAATTATATGGTGAGGCAGACATATGCAAAATACTGAATAGATAAACACAAAAACTTAACTTAAGACATGCTTAAGACTTGGTCTTTTAACATTTATATGATTTTGGTGAAACATACACTTTCTGTAGGTATTTGAATATTTATGTATTTGTATTTGAATTTCATTCACTCGTTATATTTTTTACTATGAAAGAAAAGGCTTTAAAAAACAAAGCGAAAGTAACTCTGTCTGTCTGTTACGCTTTCCTGCTTAAACCTCTCAACCGATTTTGATGAAATTTGGCACAGACAATCTTTAGACCCTGAGAAAGAACATAGGCTAACTTTTATCAAAACACCACGCGGGCGAAAGCTAGTAACTACGTTATAAAAATATTGGTCTTACCTTTTCAGCCACCGAGATTTAAAACCGGAAAATCTGCTGCTAGACGAAAGAAACAATATTAAAATAGCCGACTTCGGTATGGCGTCCCTGCAACCAGCTGGCTCCTTACTGGAGACATCATGTGGAAGTCCACATTACGCTTGCCCGGAAGTTATAAGGGTATGTACTAGTTATTGGATTTCTGTTACCGATTGAATAATTTTTTTGTCTAACGATACGACAGAGTATTTTCTAGTGTTTGATTTTACGCGAGTATTATAAATTTAGAAATTAAAGACTTTTTAACGGATTTTAAACGCGATTTATTCATTATATTATTTTCCCGACGTTTCAAACACTTTACAGCGAGCGTGGTCAATAATATAATGAATAAATCGCGTTTAAAATCCGTTTAAAAATCTTTAATTTATAGATACGACAGATTTATACAATGGAGTGAAGTCCCGTGTCCCCGTAGTGGGGTAAGGGGCAGATGCATTATTCATACATCTGTTTCACTGATCGATTTTCTTTAGGGACAAGTAGGTGATCAGCCTTCTGTGTCCTGCCAGACCGAGACATTTTTTTTTCTTCGTCTCCACCGGGAATCGAACCCAGGACCCCTCGGTTCTACGCTCAAGCGCCAACCACTGTACCAAGGAGGCGGTCATGGCGGTCAGATTTATACAATCTTAATACTATTATAAAGGCGAAAGTTTGTATGGATGTGTGGATGTGTGGATGTATGGATGTATGGATGTATGGATGTTTGTTACTCTTTCACGTAAAAACTACTGAACCGATTACAATGAAATTTAGCACAAATATAGAGGGTAACTTGGATTAACACATAGGATAGGTTTTATCCCGGAAATCCCACGGGAACGGGAACTATGCGGGTTTTCCTTTGAAAATGCGGGCGAAGCCGCGGGCGGAAATCTAGTGGACTATATTTATTTTAAACCATATTATTTATTTTTTATTCGTTCAATAAAGTTTAAAATATTTTTTGTTCTGTTTTTTATTTTCTTTACCTATTTATTTTTGTTTTTATTTGAAAACTACATACATCACATACATCTTTTACATTGAACAAATTTAGATGTTTTATCCTTATTTATGAAGCATCAGGCAAAAAAGGAAACAACATACTTTACACATATGTATTTAATACAAAATATAACAAAGGTAACATTACAAAATAATGTTAGTGTGTTTGTACATAATTAACTGAAAACTACCCTCATTTGAAAACAATTAACCTAGAAAGATGAAATAAAGCTTAAATAATCAGAATCTTAAAAACAATTCGCTTGATTTCGCAGACATTTATAGCTCTGCCTCTTTCTATCACCTATAAATATATTATGTAGGAGGGAGACGGATAGTTATTGGTATGTTACTTTGTTAAATGTATCAATAAAAAATATTCGTTGTAGAATATTTTTTAGTCGAAAAATATTATTATGGTATGTAAGCATCTCTTTCACTCTAATAGTAATTTATAGGCGATAGAAAGAGACAAATCTATAAACAAATCGATACACAGACGATTTAGAAAACTAGGTACCCTTTAAACGTGCCCTTAATTTGGTGCTAATGCACAAACATATTTTTGTTTATACTGTCCTAGTACATATACATGTACTCAGATGCATTTTAAGTCACGTTATTAAAAACATTAAGTTACTTAAACTAAAAGAAAACATTTCATACCACCTTAACCATCAAAATCAAAACTATTTGTACATTACACAATTTTTCTATATACCCTCTTAAACTAAAAGTAGCAAGTAATGCAAACATCACGAAAAATGATATTATAAGTAAAAGGGTATAGATACGTTACCAACACAACATTTAATCTTAAAAAACGTTACAATAACTCACACACGATTAGACATCAAAGTGAGATGGCATGATTCTAACTATCGTAAGCGAAAAAGAGACAACTGAAGTAAATTCCGGCTAATTAGCCACATTTCAACGTGCCAGAACGATAACCTATCTACATATTTATTTTTAACAGCATGAAAATACCCTTTTATTAATGGTATCCTAATTCCTAACTCACCTAAACTTTTGTACCAGTTATCACATAGAAAACTAATAATAATGGATACAGAAAATTAGTAAACGAAAACTATAATAACAATATAACTTAGGAAAACTAATACTAATTAAGTACTAAATAATACAATAGTATTAAATAGAAAGCCAGTTAGTTCTGACATATTTTACGATTGAAAATGTATTTTGAAGCTTTCACGAAAAATATATTTTCTTAATATAACAATCAACCTTGTTTAAAATCCGTTGATGTTTATGATTATTGCATTATAATATCTATTTTAGTAATATACTGAACTAGGAGAAAAACATTGTTTTTAATCTACCCTCAAGTAATATTATTGTGAATATCTTGCTCATAATTTTAATACTTATATGTTATAATGAAATTAAATATAATGAAGTAAATATATAAATGTTTTCTTAGAATAAACAAAACTGAGAACTTATAATTTGTTTTTTTTTTGTAAAGTTTGAAAGATTATTTTTTATTTTATAAATTGTGATGATAAAGAATACAGTTTGAATACTACACACTTAAATATACTAAGTTTTAAAGAAGCTGTTTTGAACTAAATAAATACATATATCACAGAAAAAAATCTTGTACTATTATAATAATATAAAAATTAAAGAGGAACTGAATTAATTGTTGAGCAATTTTAGAATTAAGTAAAAAATCGAAAAATATGATTTATTTTTAAGTTAAACATGATTTCTAACCAAATTATTATGTAACATATCCTTCAGTGTTTTTATGTATATTTGAAATACTGGTTCATATTGTACATATTTTCTTTTAGTAGTTTATTTTAAATTGGTTTTTTTATTGGACATTTTCATTACAATTTTCTTACTTGTGTTGCAGAAATTTATACCATACTAAAGTTTTGGTTACAACCAAGGGGATATTTATTTTGGTATTAAAATGTATGTACATAGTTGGTACAATCAGAAGGCTTTAATTATACATGATAACGGATATTATATCTTTCGTTTATAGTCCAACTAGCGGTCCGCCCCGGCTTCGCCCGTGGTACCTACATGTTTAAACTATCCTATCTCTCAAGTTGGATCGAACTGCACATGGTGTGCGAATTTTATTATAATCGGTTAAGTGGTTTAGGAGTCCATTGAAGACAAACATTGTGACACGAGATTTATACAGGTTGTCCCACTGTTGGTATACTAAGCTCAAAGGAGGTTATAGTTTTGCATACGCTGAGTACGTAAAAAATACTTAAAAAATTCCAGACGCATTTTTTTTTCAAATAGATGAAATCTTAAAACTCTATGTGTACACCCATAACAAGCAACCCGCCCAGCTTTTCCACCAGCACGTGGGCTATCGTTTAAGATTATGTTTTCATAGACAAAATGCTCACATTAGAGAAGCGTTATATGCCAGCCGCGCGAAGCCAGAGAAAAAAACATGGATTTTCAGGAAAAATTTAGCAAAAAATTTTTGACGTAATTTTGTTGTTTAAGTATTTTTTTCATGATCAGTGTATGCAAACCTATAAGTCCCTTCGCGCTTAGTATACCAATAGTGTGACACCCTGTATATATGTATAAAGATATGAATTTCTAATAAGAAAAAAACTTATTGAAATATTAATAACAAAAAGTACAGTGGTACATCTTGTATAAGGTAGATACTTTAGTTTTGAAAAGAAATGATTTCTACATGAACCTAGAAAATTATGTTTTATGAAAGGTAGATAAATATATCCTAAGTTTTAGTTTTTATCCTAGTTATTTATAAATAAAAGCAATAATGTGCAAAACATGAGAATTCCTCTGAGGTAATTTAAGTGATTATTTTTAATAATATCAGCAAAAATACTAAGTAAATGATCACACATATATACATACATAGTTGTGAAACTTTCTGAGTGATTTATTTTATGAAAATCGAACCCATAATTAACAAAAAAAAAATAGAGAACTTAATACGGTAAAATACTATTGGTAAAAATCAATCAAGCTAATAAAGTTAATTAACTAGTGATTTTATATATTGCATAACAACAGAAAATGTTTAATTCTTTTACTTTTACATTGTTAAAAAATTTTATGTTTATAGAAAGAGCTCGCACACAGGACTAGTAAATGACCAGATACTACTACATAGATAGTTGACAGCCTCCTTGGTACAGTGGTTGACGCGTGAGCGTAGCACCGAGGGGTCCTGGGTTCGATTCCCGGTGGAGACGAAGAAAAAAAAAATGTCTCGGTCTGGTAGGACACAGAAGGCTGATCACCTACTTGTCCCTAAAGAAAATCGATCAGTGAAACACATGTACAATGCATATGCCCCTTACCCCACTAGGGGACATGGGACTTCACACTTTACTACATAGATAACAGAAGAAAGAGCTTGTTTCAGTGATAAAACATTCAAGAACTTAAGATTTATATGAATCAAATTATATAAACTAATAATTATAGTAAAAAACATAAAATAAATCACCAGAAAGTTCCAACCAAGAAAAGAAAGTGAATACCTCAATCATCATCCACCCTTTGTTTTTTACTCGTATTCGACGGCGTCTGCGGCGGCGAGCACCCCGTATCCCGCCGCTTTCCAGAATGTCTTGCACACCCAGACCTATTTGTTAACGACTCCCGTTCCCTTTCTTTGGTCGGAGAGAACTGCTTCAGCATCTCTACATCATTGAATATAACTTGAGCACCCCCACCGCATGTTGGCACTATATCTCCCTTGTATAACTTTGTTTCTAATTCGCCGTCTGTATCTTGTTCTTGCGATATGAGGCAGTATTTCGACGTTTTGGAGTTCGCTATGTCTTTCACATGTGTTAGTTTGTTTACTAGTTTACTATTGCCAATGCTAGGTTTCATAACCGTTCCCATGGGGACGAGTTTGTTTGGCGCGTGTTCCACCCAGCCTCTGCCGTCTTCTGATAGCGATCTTTTGTGTCTAGGATTCGCTATTGCCACACCTCGTCTTGATGTTGGTGTGTCACGTGTTTCTTTTGTATGACCAGAGCTAAATGGTGTTAGTAAATGCGCTGGTAGCGCTCGCGGTGTGGAGCCTGGAGTGAAATCTCTTCCGCTAGTTTGCGCTCCCATTTCTATAGTAGATCTAGGCGCTGCGTCGTCCCCACGGTCGTTTAAAGCGCAGGCAATAATACGCAATCTATTCTCTTTTTCTTCAATGGCGTTGCGGAGACGTTCCTTTTCTGTGTTTATTTCTTTCGCTTTCTCGTGTTCGGCGGCGATCTTGTGCTGGTATTTTCTTTCGAGAACCTTCTTCTGTTTCTCTTTATCGAGCTTATTTTGGCTGAGGAGGAGCTCCTTTTCTTGTAAGTCACGTTTCAGGCCAGATGTGTATTCTGTCATTTCGGCTAGTTTCTTTTGATGGTTTAATGCTGCGTTCTCTGTAGCAGTTAGGCGGTCTTCTAATGCTTTCACTCGTCGTTCAGCGGTGGATAGCTGATTGCGTAGAGACGTGTTTTGGATCCTCACTTCAATAGACTCGTTTACTAATTCTAACAGCGCAGACCGTAATCTTTCGTCTTTTATGTCCTTGCTTTGTTTTAACGTCTGTATGCGACTTATACGCATTTCCAAATGCGCAATTAGTTCCTTTATGATATGAGATTCTTGTGGACTATTCATTTTAATACTTGGGAAGTCTGGTCCTAGGCTGTACACTAGTCCTAAATCTAGTTCTAAATCTTTAGCTTCTGGTTTCATAATTTTATCTCGAGCTGCATTGAACAATCGGTTCGCTTTACGCCGACCAGACATCAAGCCTATAGTAGCAGCAATGTCTGTTACTTGCGACTTAGCGACTTCTACTTCTGATGCTACTTCCGCGAACCTCATAACTTGTAGCGTCTCATCATAATCTTCAGCTCTAGGATTGGCACAGACAACCATTCTAACTTGACCTTCACCTTCAAAGAAATTTTTGAATAAATGAGTAAGTTTTGATTCACGATATGGTACCATATTGTTAGAAGAATTAGTTTGATTTTCCCTTAACACTTCGAGACAAGTTCGGAGCGTCATTAACGATTTATTTATATTACCAGCTTCACGGAGGCGCTGTCCTGTGTTCTTTGTCCTATTGGTTCGTTCACTACCAGCCAAATCAACAAGGCTCAACTGACTTATCGAGAGGAATTTCTTGTTTTGAATAACAGCCTCTCCCATTTCATCAACAGGTGCCTGCACAAGTCGGATCGTGAAGATAGAGTGGCTCCTACTGGATTCTGTATTAAGAGTCGTATGAGCCATTCTCTTCCGCTTTAAACCAAGATAGAAAGCTTCAAATGCTTCCTCTGCAGATTTAATTTCAATCTCTGTTACGCCATGTACATACATGTTATGTGCTGCGTCTTCTCTTATCATTTTAACTGGTAAATTCTTACTTAACGGCCCGTCTTCAAGTAAATCAAATACACTGTTATTGTATACTTCTACATAAGTTACAAATACACCATATTGATTGTCTTCATTGATTCCCTCTATTTTTGTTAAATCATTGTTAGACATTGCCAAATCTGGGTTGGAATTATTTTTGCGGCCACTTTTGAATTTGTGTAATTCCTGCTGCCTTTCCAACATGGCTTCAGCTTCGCTTTGTATGTCGAACAT
>CAJQZN010037757.1:0-25410 GCA_907164685.1 Colias eurytheme | reverse complement strand
TATGGTCGAAGGACGACAGTTAGCGGTGTATACGGATCACAAACCGTACACGACACTTGATATTCATTAGTGAGTTCACAACGGATTTGAAACACGTTAGTGGGCAAGATAATGTCGTTGCAGATTTGTTATCACGAGTTGCAACAATAAGTTGTCCCACTGTAATATAGATTACGCAGAACTTGCTTAGAATCCACAACAGGATTCTTATTGGTACCTCTTTTTGTTTATTTTCATAACTGGCACGTGCCAAAGCTGTCAGTCGTGAACGCACTACGCAGCGACCTTAACGAATATTCTACGTAATTTTATTTGGTTTTATATTTATTGAGAAAAACCATTTTGAGCAAATATTATCGTGATTTGAACTACTCGAATGTTTACGTGTTCATTCACACGCGTGTGGGTGTGTGTGTGGCGTCGTTGCGCCTGCGCTCTGCGCCGCGGCGCGCAGACGGCGCACGATCGCTCTTTGTTTGTTGACAAGCAAAACTCGCTGTGTTGTTTTGTTCGCATGTGGACGTCGTCCGCGTTGGACGTGCGCTATTCAATACAACATTGTTGAAAACATTCATATCGTGTGATAAATCGTGGCGATACAAAATATATTTTTATCGGTTTTACAAAAGTTTAGTGCTCATTTCAATACTGCGCATATTGTGTACGGATTGCGAAGTTTTTCTACGCGTCGAAAATAACTCTTTCACCACTGCCAAAAGGTAACTTTTTACATGGTGTTTTTATTATATAACATTAATGATAAACAGTAACTATTTATAAAATTATGAGTGATGTCGAGTGTATCATAAATTATTAAAGTGCTTTTTATCTATTTATCGTTATTCCACTTCCAATCGCGAAGTTTGTAAGGCACAACTCTCACATTAATTATAATATTTTCGGTATTGAATAAAACTTTGAATTTATTTTTAAGGCAGGAACATTGATACAAAGAACATTTTGAGAGACAGAAAACGGGACAAATTGAGTTCATTACTGCAAAATGCATAATTTTTGCGCGTGAAAGAATATTATTTCCGTGATATGATCGCTTCGCTGACCGCAAAACGTGACAAGTTCAAGTTTTTTGCGCGACTTTCACCGAAATAAGGATAATAAAGCTACATAACTGTAATAATAACTTTAATTATTGGGCTATAAAATTACATCGATAATAACATAAAATATACGTAGGTAGGTAGGTTTTTAGGGCATATAAATAAAAGTCAATTCACTCAATATTGAAATAATTTAACCCTAAAAAGCTGTATAACTTTTTTATTAGGACTTTTGCGTTAATAATTTTTATCTGTATCTGTATTATTGACATGTTCTCAATCCGTTCTTATTCCAAATACACGAAACATAATCATCTCGTGCATAATATAACCACATGCAACAGTTAGCTCTGTACATGTACATGCGTTTGCGTCGAAGTTTTATCTTTCTGTACAGTTATAGTAGGTCGCCGAAGACTGTTACGGTACCTTGTATGTCTGCTAAGGCAGTAACGGGACTGCATGTAATATGTCCACATTCGTCGAAATGATTCATATCGAACGCTCGTTTGATTCCTTTTACTAGTTTTTACTTTCTTTGATGTTGTGTTTACATTTGGATTTGTCCTTGGGCATTTGATAACAGTTTATTGGTGTCAACTTTACGCGATTCAGGTTTAAAGCCTGGGAAGGAAAACATCTAGAGATGTCGATATTAACAAAAAACATACACGTGTTTATTTCTATTTTTATCGCATATAGGTATTTTGATATTTTTAAATAGCTATAGTTTATTTGATACAGATTGTAATGTATTGGGATGATTTGAAGAATTATAAATGCCTTTCGTTTTAAAAACGTCTAAACGTTTATGATAGTAGTCATTAGTTATTACATACCAAAGTATTGGCAATATTAATTTCTTCATAATAACCGTCTCAAACGGTTTCTACGGAGAAAGCGTCAAAAAACTCGTTTATTAAGTTAAAGAAATCTTTATGTTAGGCAGGGACCTACTATGTTATTATAAGAGTCGTTGCCAATGTAATGTTAGTACCTAGTGAGTTATTGATTTCTGAAAAGAAACCAGAATATTAAATAAGTAATATTTGTATGCTAGCTAGCTGTCGGTTTATCAATTTTGACGTGTTTGGTTGTTGTTGATAACGAATTTCCTACGAAAAAAGCATTGCAATTAAATAGAGTAACATTTATTCACTTTCTTTGCTTCTTTCCATAAAAAATACTAAGTCCATAAACATATTCTAAGTAGATACCTACTTTAATAAATTATTGGAGTGTGTAAATATTTGATAAAGTAGGTAGGTAGGTATATTAATTTGTTCTAGTATTTTATTCGTTCAATACAGGCTTAACGATATTTATTTCTCATAAAAACAATAGGTACATTGTTTACAATATTCTCTCCAAATATGTACAATTAATGTGTCAATTTGGATAACCCATTGAGGAGCAAGAATGTCGTAAATACGTGTATAACTTAGAAGTGTTATTAACGGTAAAAGCTGGGGCACAATCAACTTGGCTTTATGAATAGAGCCTTAATGATCAGGAGACAAATTTGTGTCAACTGAACAATAAAGTAAATTGAGAGTACTCTTTGACTTACGGACTGAATATTTACCATAATTTGATCCACAAAATTAACTCACAGCAGTACTGACTGAGTATAAATAAAGAAAGAATGTTTTATTATTATATTAATAAATTACACCCACTCTATTTTTTATCTTATTTCAAGAAGTCCTAGAAGGCCTCAGCAACTACAAAGGGCAGCCCGTGGGTAGTTAGAATGAGGTGATTGTTCTGGTATATTCCACGAGAGACTAATAAAATGTTCATTCACAATTTGTTTCTTCGGAAACAATAAGTGCCTAGTCCATTGAGAGAGAACTGTCAATGAAGCAAGGTATTTATTGTTCTTTTCAAAGGAGTACTTAGTGTTTAGGTGTCCTTTGTTATGGTTATCACATGACAACATTGTATTTACGGAAAATTGACGCCTTTTGTAAAATGATTCCAACCACGTGTGTATATTTTTGCCTTAAAGTGTGTCATACTCATAATAAGCGAGTTTATTCCTAACATCTTACAAGATTTTGTTTATAGGATTCGTTTTAATTAGCTCAGTACAAGAAATTCTGTAATTCTTACAAGGAAAACCTGCACGTGTGTTACGTTTACCTATTTCAATTTATTTATTTATTTATTTATTTATTTAATAAGGTGCACACCACAGCTGACAATTTTGCCTCGTTATACACAAATTTAATTACTTACATGTTGCGGTGAAATGCCAACCAATTAATTGTATGCACACAGCATAGTTGAGGGAAAAAAAAAAAATTATTAAAAATTACAATTAAATAGCACAATTCATAGATCAAGTAAAATAATTTCCAAAAATACATGTCATAAAATAAGTTGAATCTAATTAATCATAGTACCTACAGATAAATATCACATCAATATAGCTAAGTACAGTACACTAAATCACTTAAAATATAGTTAAATCAATAAATACCTACATAACATTCAATCACATAAAATACAATTCGTTACATTCCATCACAGTATAACAATAAATTATGTCTAACAATTAGTAAAGTATCTAAGAAACTATGGCAGTCAAAGATTAAATTATCAACAATTCATTCAAACAATTCAAACAATTCATAGATCAAGTAATTTTTTTGTTTTTAAATACATGTCAAAAAGTAAATTGGATCTAAATTATAGTACAGATAAATACATCAATATAGCTACAATACATTAAATCACATAAAATACAGTAAAATCAATAAATATCTACATTACATTCAATCACATAAAATACAATTCATTACATTTCATCACAGTATAATAATGAATTATGTCCAATAAACATTAAAGTATCTCAGAACTATGGAAGTTAAAGATTAAAATATCATAGAACTTGTAGATTAGACCTGAGCACGGTTTTGACCTGATTTTTAAATTTACCCAGTTTTGGATCAAATACGTCAAGTTCTGTGTTTGGCTTACGCGAAGTCAAATCATTATACAAGCGACACATACGGACCATGGGATTATAGAAAGAAGTATTATTTTTTAAAACATTTATGCAGAAGAGAGAAGGGTGTCTGGGATTAGGTTTTATGTTAAAATTAAGAAGTGAGAGCAGAGTTGGACAGTCAATATGAAAGTGTATGATATGATGAAGAAATAAAAGATCCTGGTACTGTCGGCGCGTTGAAAGTTTCGTGACATTAAACATCTCCAATTTATCTTCATAGGATATTTTGTCTCCTGCGTTGAATCTGTAGTTTACCAATCGAAGTGCTTTTTTCTGTACTCTCTCGATACGGTCATTATGAATCTGGTAGTAAGGTGACCAAATGATTGACCCATATTCCAGATTCGTGCGTACCAGAGTATTATAAAGGTAAAGAAATGTAGATGGTCTGAGGAATTCCTTTGAAAATCTAGAAATAAAACCCAATATACGGAGCGCTTTTCCAATCATCTGGTCATAGTGGTCACGGAATGAAAGTTTTTGGTCAAAAAGTATACCTAAATCTTTAGCAACGCATTTATTTTCTAAAACATGGTCATTTAATTTGTATTGAAAATTGATAATATTTTTACTTTTATTGGTGAAAGATATACTAAAACATTTATCAAGGTTGAGAAACATTCTATTGTTCTTGCACCATTCCAGTAAAGTATTGAGGTCCATTTGTAGTTTATGACTGTCATTTTTAGATAGAATAGTGTTAAAAATCTTTAGGTCATCTGCATAAAGTAAGCAAGGACATTTGAGGGTTTGAGCAAGGTCGTTAATAAACATTATGAAAAATAAGGGACCTAAATGAGAACCTTGCGGTACTCCAGAATAGGCAATAAAAGGTGAGGATTTATGACCACCAATCACAACTATCTGACTTCGTTTCGTTAAGTACGACTTTATCCAGCGAAAAAGGTTTCCATGTATGCCAAATGAAGATATTTTGTTGCAAAGAACCTCGTGATGGACCTTATCAAATGCCTTTTTAAAGTCGGTATAGATGCAGTCGACTTGACCGCGTTTAGCAAATGAGGAGCATATAAAGTTTTTGAATATAAGGAGATTACTGATGGTCGATCTCCCCCTGACAAATCCGTGTTGATTATCGGAAATAAGAGATTTTATATGGCTATAGATTTGGTCGTAGACAAGTGATTCAAATACCTTAGCTGTTGTCGATAAAAGACTGATAGGTCGGTAATTTGTACAGTCAGAGCGATCACCCGACTTATGTATAGGAACCACATGCGCTTTTTTCCATTCATTAGGGAAAATTCCAGTTCTTAACGACATGTTGTATATTATTTGGAGAGGTTTACAGAGTTCCCCTGCACAAGTTTTAAATAGTTTTGCAGGAATGCCATCTGGGCCCATGCTTTTGTTAGGATCTAACTGCTTCAATTTTAATCTGACTTCGTTATCTGTCAGTGTGATCTCCTGAAGACAATCTGTAGTAAAACTGGTACCTAAATTTGTATCGATATTTGTCTCCGACTTCTCGTAAACAGAGCTAAAATACTTGGCCAGAAGATCACAAATTTCTTGACTGCCAGATGCCATCAGATCCTGGAATTTCATGATGTTAGGGTACGTAGTAGTGCCTTTCTTTGAATTCACAAACCTCCAGAAGGCTTTTATATTAGAACCAATCTCATTTTCTATGGATGTAATGAAGGTAGTGTAGCAAGTTTTCATTAGAGATTTAGCTCTCGTCCGCAGTAAGGTAAAAGTATCGTAATCGCGCGGATTGGCGTATTTTTTAAATAGTTTGTGGTACTTATACTTTTCTCTAAGGCAGTTTATGAGAGCAGGAGAAAACCATACGGGATGATTACTTTTGGAGATAGAAGTAAGGGGGGTATACTTTTTAATTACCTCAAGCAAAGTGTTATAAAAATTTTCCAATGCTACATCAACATTCACTGATTTTGATAATTCTGCAACCCAGTCTATTTGGTCAAGGTGAGATTTTATTTTCTGGTAGTCACATTTATTATAGTTCAGTCGTTTCGTTATTGATCGCTTGAGTCTCTTAGGACATTGCTGGTCAACATTTAATTTTATGCATAAGGGTGGATGATATAGATCCAGACGAGATATGGGGTTAGTTTCTGTGACACTTACGGCGTCGAATGTTCCTAGTACTAGATCAAGCAGTCGATCTGATTTATTAAGAACATGATTGAACTGGTTCATATTGCAGAGAGAGATGTGTTCAGTTAGCAATTTCGATTTCAGGTCAGTAGGCAAAGAAGGTGTTAAGATGTGGGATGGACTAGGTGAGTGGGACCAGGTAAGACTAGGAGTATTAAAATCTCCTATAACCAAAACGTGATCGTTATTTATTTTATTTAGCGTTATTAATTGAATATGGTCGTAAAACGCACTCAGGTCCTCACAAGTAAGGTGTGGGGGAAGGTAACAGACACATAAATAAAATTTTAATTTTAATGTTCTATTATATTCTATTTTAAACCAAATGTCCTCAAACTTAGTTTCCCATGAGTAAAGTCTACTGACGTTAATATTTTTATTAATAGCAACAAGCACTCCTCCCCCATCCCTTTTAACCGAGCAAGAGGATTGACGATCTCTTCGGTATACACTGTATCTACTATCTACAAGTTCACTATCAAAAACGCTATCATTTAAATTGGTTTCAGTGAGACATATTATATCAAAATTCGAGTTAAGTATGTTCATATATATTTCATTAGTTTTTGATCGAATTCTATTAACATTTTGGTAGAAAATATCCATAATTTAGAGTGTAAATTTACCTATGTGCTAAGTATGTACCGTTTGCTATTAAATTAAGTTGTCGTCTTATTTAGCTTATCAAAACTGCTGGAATCTTTAATGTATATCGCTATTGCATTGTCATCCTTCCTCATATAAACTTTATCATTACGAACCCAGACGTATTTATATGTAAATTGTTTTGAGAGCTTTCTGGCCTCCGCATGCAACATTTTACACGTTGGAGATGAGTGCTCAGACAAGAAGATACGATGCTTTTCTCCTGGGATCATTAGATGGTTTGAATTAAGAGTATCACATATGTTCTTTCCTTTATTGAACCTCTTATAAGCAGACAACAGCATATCTCGGTCGCGCTCACTTTGTAATGTCAGGATTATACTTCTAGGACGCGGTGAAGTCGGATTAAGTTTGGCCACTCTTCTGACCGAGTAAATATTATTTTCTTGAATTTGAAACCCAACTGTATCACAGATTTTTTTGACGAGTGAAGGTAAGTTTTCTTCTTTCTTTTGGGGTACACATTGAATCTCCACGTTACAACTCCTCGAGGCCTTGTCCAATGTGTCTAAGCGCCGCTCTATTGTCTTAATATTGTTAGTAAGATCGAATTTATCTTTCTCTAGTTCCTTTATTTTATCTTTGGCAGCTATTAGATCCTGTTTAAGGCTGTTTTGCTCTTCGGCTAAGAATTCTATGGACCTGGTAAGGTCATCTCTCAATGAGTCGATGACTTTACTTATTTCATTTCTTACGTGCGAAACTATATCTTGCATAAGTGATTTTTTAAATTTTTCCATCTTGTTGTCCAGCAGGGATCCGAATTTATCATATGGGATTGAGCATTCACTATCCGACTGGAGCAAACTTTGGTCAATGGTTATTTAATTCCGATGTCAGACATAATCAAATGAAGACCAACATAAATACTGTATATTAACATCATCTCGAATTTTCTATTTTATCTTTATACCCAGTAAGTCTAGCTTACATTAAAACGAAAGTATCCATGTAAAAAATACCAAAAAAAATTTACATTATTTATAACCTCGGAGAAGATTTACAGAAAGTTCCTGTATTCGTTGGTTCAAAACAGGATGAGCGTTTAGACATTTGAATGGGATTTATGTGTGGTTAAGCGTTTGGCGATGCTAAATTTGGTGCAAATCTGGCGTCCTCCCAAGCAAAGAAATAAGTAGAGACCTTTGTCTTATCCTTACAATGCTTTCTTTGTTCAAAAACTACGCAGTGGTTATTATTAAGTGCGCGTGTGTGTAGCACATTGCGCGTGAATGTACAGATTAAATTACATTCAATAATACTTAATTCATGCAAATATTTGTAACAATGATAACGGAAAACTATTTTCCTGTACTTCCAGTTTACATAAATTGTGTTGATGTCAGTGATTATGATACATTATTTGCGATCGACTTTGTAGTTTGTAGTGCAGTTTAGATATGAGAAATTGTATGTTTCATTCATCCTTCTATTGCGTAGTTAAAATTTTAAATGCATAAATACATACTTATTTAAATAAATGACCCATAAAAGTTATAAAAAAAGGTAGGTACTTTACCTGGAAATTATTAACTAATCGTTTCAAATAATCATTACTGATATACCATCATTTCTGCAGAAAAGTAAAGTGAATCATACATCTGCAGTCTGCACGTGAAATTCTTGATATACAAAATTTCCTGTAGAAATTGTTAAAATTTTTCGAAAATGCTTTAAACAAAACAAAGTCTTTGTTCCGAAATACGCGGACTATTTATCATTTTACAATGAACTTATATGCAGATGGTGCTGGCACTGCTGGCATGCAAATATTCTCTTGCACTATCAAACACGAAGTTGTCGCTCTTGCGGTCCCTAATATTTTTGTATCTTTGCGGCTTTAAAAAGACGAATGCTTCTGTTGTACAATATTAAATACTTTAAAATATGGATAAAACGATGGAGAAATACATATAAAAATATATTTTAAATCGTTGTAATTTAATTTTAAACCCACATCAGTGATTGCTGGCTTGTGATGCAATTAAAAATAATTAAAAACGACGCATATGTACATTAATAATTGAAAGCTATATTAATTTCTAGTTAACAATTATAATTAAAATCGGACTTGACATTTAAGTATTTAGCATAAAAGGAGCCATTGTGACTGTTAGACCGGGAGATACTGACACAAAATTTCGAGTCATTTGTAACAGGATGGCGGTTCTACAGGGGTCTTAGTACGCAATGATAAAAAGAAAAATGATGGTGTGATCGCTGGTATCGGTGGTTTAGTCGCGTGGGCGTTTGCCGAACTCGTCGGAAAAATAGCGAAAGTCAAACGATTTGTAACACAAAAATTTTAGTATTTACCGATAGCCCATAAAAAAGAAGTAGGCGGTAGTGTCATGCCATACTTTTCCGGTGTGACTTACAGCCCGCCATACCGACGCGAATATGTTGATTTAAATAAAACAATTATTCAACCATTTGTACCAGGCTAACTTTTGCACAGGTAACCATCGTCGTGCAGCCATTTACGAAAATCGCCATGCCATACTTTTCGGACGATTCCAAATGGTCGCCATACCGCCGAAAATCTGCAAAAAAAATTTATTTCGCCAAACTTTTTGTACCAGTATTGCATTTGGATTTTTGGAGAGTATTTGATAAAATGTGACCATTATTATATTTGCCATACTTCTAGTAGGGGGAAAAAGTGCTGTCATACTTGAAAAATTAATTTAGTATGAATTTATATAAGTGAAGATTTCCAACACCTAGATCTTTGAAATTTTGTATTTATATTCTTTGATCCTCAAACTTCCAGGAAAAATAAGTGCCATACTGTTACAAATCGTTTGACTTTCGCTATTTTCCGACGAGTTCGACTAACGCCCACGCGACTAAGCCGCCGGTACCAGCGTTCACACCATCATTTTTCTTTTTGTCATTGCGTACTAAGAACCCTGTAGAACCGCCATACTGTTACAAATGACTCGAAATTTTGTGTCAGTATCTCCCGGTCTATGTCTAGACGTGCGTGCAATTAAAGCGAACTCGATCCACTCAGTGTCAGCGCCGATTCTTTTAGCTAGGATTTGCTGGGAGTAATTAGGAAGTTGTCATTAAGCGCTGTACAGTGTACATCTATAATTGAGAGCTTTTGTTTGCGACATGATGACTATGAACTAAATTACGGATTACATTTAAGCCAATTATTATCT
Organism: Colias eurytheme; assembly: GCA_907164685.1. Lineage (NCBI taxonomy): Eukaryota > Metazoa > Arthropoda > Insecta > Lepidoptera > Pieridae > Colias > Colias eurytheme. The sequence continues at coordinate 15,355 of CAJQZN010037757.1, read as the reverse complement.
AAATGATTATGGCTAGACTGGTAACGTTATCTTGCATTTGAAGGAATATAAACAGCAGTGTTTTGTATATTAAACATTTTTTAGTAGTTTCTTAAAATTTCGTTCTAAAAACGTGTTTCTAAGCGGCAAAGCACTTTCTAGATAAAATAACCAATCCTGTAGTTTGCAGACAGTTTGAAATTTAAATATAATTTATATCCTTCCTCGTGTAAAATCCCCAGAGCAGTCTAGACGTGCGTACTCTGACTAAACTACAACTTCGAACCACCGACTATCAATTCTGGCATTTTCTATAACGAACTCGTCTGTCTGTGTCTGGTTAGTTTTTATTGGATTTGCTTTTGATGTCTGGTATCATATTGATACTTCATCAGTATAAGGTGATCTTACCTATTCCTTTTTATAAGGTACCTACTTGAAATGTGTTGGAGATTGTTTTTCTAGGAATAAGGTTTGTTTCTATTGGCGTATATTTTCATTTAGATTCAGTAATCAGTTTGTTATTTTTTAATTTTAAGGACAACAAAAACGTGACATCATTCACATGCAAATTGTTTTTAATGAAGTAGAAAGTATTCATTGTTTCACTTATATCAAACTTTGATATCCATGAATCGTGATCATTTATAAATGACTTAATTCATTGAAATTTTCGTTGATCCAATGGAATTCGTGAACTTTTTGCAATATATCTTTCTGAAAAAACTGTTTTGTTTCAAATTAGGGTGGTGTTCACTACTCAGTGTGCGATAGCGCGAAATCTCAAATCTTTGCTACTTATTAGTCACCATGTCCTTGCACTTATTAGTTCGATGACTCTCAAAACTGCAGTCGTTTTATATCCCTACCTTTTTGTTCATTTTGTGGCTCAGATAAAGTAACGACGGTGTCCCGGGCAACTAATTAACTTGGCAACAGCGTCGTCTTCGTAGAATGTTAAAAATTTTATAAGATACTTCTTCAGTCTTGTCTTAGATCTAATTTTGGAGGATTCAATGTGAGAGAATGGTCTTAAATAGCGTTGTTTCATTATAATTTTGAATGATAAGAATTTACTAGGACTAATCCTCTATATTATTTTCCTTGACTTTATCTTATTTTTAATACGACTTGACGTATGCTTGATGATCACTGCATTATAAGAATAGCGAAGAGCATTTGAGTTATCACGGACTAAATATACTTACAAGAAATGAACTTGCCGAGTTTGACAAACTTTTTAAACAGTTCGATGTTATTTATCTGTAGCTGTTATAAGATTATGCTCGAAGGTTTGCGTAATAAATGTTAACTACGTTGTTATTTATACTTATTGCTTACATGTGAATTTATTTTATGCGTATGTTAATTTTTTTTTTATTTCTTTATGATGTTTTTGCCTCGAGTAAAACTACCTTGTCAATTTACCTTCGTTCAAAGTATTTTTATACTTACTTCTATATAATATTGCAATTATGATTTATAAACTTTATGTTAAAGAAAAACATCATGTAAGGCATCATTGAAATTAATATATTCTATAGGCATCCAATGAATGTAAATATTATTTAATAATTCGTTTAATGATTCTTAATAGTGCACGTACACTGTACATAAGCACTTGAATTGTATGTTCAATCGGTAGTCTAATGTCAATATTTAATTTTTAGATAGCGGTAGTATAAACACTTCACGTTTTTTACGTTATAACTAATTTTTAAAGCCTTCGTACAATGATGTATCATTCATAATATTATCTTCATAACAGAAAGTCCATCAAACTTGTTTCCGCACTATTGAATTTAACGAAGTCCAAAATTTAGTCCATTTTGCCATAAACAGCTGTCTTGGCATTGCTTGTTTATTTATATTACTTTCTTGCCAAGGTTTTTATTGTTGCGACAATTTCCCTGCTCCAAGGCTTTGTTATGAAATGCCGCTGGTCGTGCTCAATAAGTGTTGTATAAATAACAAAACTATAATTGCGTGTTACATTTTTATTTACTTTATTTAATTTATAGGCTTTATGGTGAATGGCTCTTAGATTTGATTAGAAAATGCGTAGTTGATTCTTGTAGTTCTACAAGCTTAAATCTAGCTGATAATATTCGCATAAACAAACGAATCTTCGAATGTGAAATAACTTTATATTTTGACAAAATATTGCGTTTGTTATTTGCGTAGCAAGTTGGTATCCGATTTAATAAAAATAAATCGTTGGTTTTGTATCTAAAAATAACAATTTGCGCATATTAATAATTATATTCAATGCAAACATCGATAACCCTTGTGTTTACTCTTTCATTGATAGGTTATTAACTTTTAACTTTTTTAAGTAATTTTTACTGAGTTTTTAAACCTTATTAATTCCCGATTTAAAAAATCGACGATTTAATTAAAATTAAAGTGACTTAAATCGAAACTTCTTTTTCTATAATTTTCAATGAAAATGCTTTCGTGTCTATTATATTCAGTTCTGATTAAAACTAGTGCCAGGATGGAAACAGCCAATATTGAAACTAAGAATTCCAAATTCAATTTAAGTAGTATTTTATATACCACTCACGTGGCCCAGGGTCAATCACACTTCATGATCCCCATCTAAGAGTAATGGTTACATACAAATAGCTTAATACAATCTATATACCTAGCACAAGTGTTCAATAAATTTAACGTTTTTATATCGCATACAAAAATCGCGTCACAGAATAAAGAAATCGTAAATGCGTAGTAACTTAATGATAAACACGAGCGCCTAAATCCAGCGCGAAATAGTTTCGACGTCGCTGACCGAGTGTCGCACTTGAGAGGTGAACGAACATGAACTATCGATTCAGTGAAACAAACAGGTCGACGGTACCTTAAGTAATCCTAATCTTTTATGTTTACTAGGTATTATAGTCTAGTAGTAACTCTCCGGTTTTGGAAAGATTATTACCTGGGCAACAACTGAAAATAAAATCCATTTTAATACGAAATTTCATAAATATATTTAGTTTTTCCCAATGTAATTTTGCATGCAAGTTCAGATTATAATTTGTGATGCTTCAAAAACTCGAAAAAATGTGCATATCGATGCAAAGCAAAATAAAATTTTGAGCTCAACTTTTGACAAGATGTACGACCCGTTTCAAAGATTGTTTTTATTTATTTTTCTCTCATCCATGTAAAATGCCACAGTAAAACTAAACAGGCACATATACCTATAACCAAAAGTATTTGAGGTATAAATACGTTGATGTGCGTTTAAATATGTTTGTATTTGATTTCTGTGCATTCTGTATACGGAAGCGTCTTTAAAATCAACCCAAATATTTACTTGAAATGATGAAATCGTGTGTGTTTTATACAGCTCTTATATTACGTTTACCGAAAAAGTTCTTTCAAAACTTATTTATTGTTGCTAATCGTTGATACAATAAATAGGTAACTCGTATAAAGTTGCATTTTGTAAATTCCCCATTTAAGTCGTGTCTTTAAAATCTATACTGATATTGTAAAGCTGAAGAGGGTTTGTTTGTTTGTACACGCTAATCTCAGGAACTACTGGGCCAATTTGAAAAATTATTTCGGTGTTAGATAGCCTATTTATCGAGGAAGTCTATATGTTATATATTATCACGCTAAGACCAACAGGAGCGGGGCCACGCGGGTGAAACGACAAAGATGAAGAAAGATAAAGAAAGCATCTCGAGCTATTGAATGATTTAATATTTATAGCAATAAATGCTAGAGCCTGAACTGAGCCAGAACCACCGCTAGAATTTACTATGAGACTGCTCTCATTAGTGACGACATTACAAAAATTACGTTGAACGGAATATCGATGCATTTACTTTGCCTTGAACTATGCAAGTATGATTCACAGTGAACAATATAATTTATTGTTCCTCATTCACGATAATCATTTACGAGAATGTACCACCAAGTAACTGTCTCCGAATGTGCGCATTGTGTTTAATATCATAGTTGTATTGAAGTGTAATGTTTTATGAACGCCAAAGGACGATTTAATGTAACGTTATTATTTCATACAGAAAGCTGATTAAAACGATCTGCGTAAGATATACATGTAGATAGATTATAGTCTGCTGCCTGAGTATAGTTGGGCTAACTGAATGATTATGTATCGTTAAATAAAGCCACGATATTGTGCAGTAATTCATATTGTAAAATAATACCGTTATCAAACATCCTGTAAATAGTTTTTATGCAACGAAATGAGCAAAAAATAATCATACGGGCTGTGGCCTGTGTCATGTCGCACGGCAGAAAAGCTGCTATTATCCCCGTTTTTAAACATGTTAGTATGGTAGATAAATAGATTAAGTATACTTAAAAAGGATGCTTTATAGAGCACGTACAGCTGATATTTTTGCGCCTAATATACTTCCGGTTGGGATGGACTTTCGTCCCATTTAAGTGTGAGAATCACAGACATGTGGTGAGAATGCATCTGTGTTTGGACTTTCGGCATGTCCAGGTGCAATTTTTACTAGTTTGTTTTTAAACTTATTTATCTTTGGCCCTATCCATATGCCCTTACGTCTTACTAGGCTGTTTTCTGCGGAAAAGAAACGAGTTTTAAAGCTGGTATTATGGTTTTATTATTATTATTTTATTGCATATTCTATGATATACCTATTCTCTTAGTCCTTAAAAATTTTTTAAGAATTGTAATAGAATAGAAAAAGCTGTGACGTTGGTTTCGAACCTGCGTCCTACGCTTTACCGTGGCGTGTAGAGCTCTGTCTCTAAGTTATTATGAATAATAATTTTTCAATGTGACCTTCGATAATTTAATCCAAAAATTAAAAGCTCATTTTATAGAGGTCTATTTTTAATCTATTCCCGATAGAACCCAACAATAAGCTATTTAATGAGGGAGAGCAATTTTCACGGTGCATTGTGCCGAAGATTCTAAGCTTGATTTTGCCAGGGTTCATTACCATTTGTGCATGTCTGTATTTATTGTATTATTTTGTATTGACGTATCGAGGTCTTTGAGACGACTCTTGATAGACCATAGAGTGACATTGTATTTAATGATACTGTGATAAAAATACTATAATGAATAATGTTAAAACATTCTTATATATATGCGTTCATTATTTCGATTATATATGTATGTTTTATAAGTAATATTCTGAGCTAAGACAAAAAATTTAGTCGTAAAAAATAGAGCCGTCAATATCATCGCACTAATTAACATGTTTTCGTGAAATGTACAAATAATAACGCAAACTGTACATAAAACACAGTTATGTAATACAGTTATAATGGAAATGAACGTAAATTTTCTGCATCGCTCAAAATTAAACTGCTTTTCGTGAATCCCGCTTTGTACAATCAGTTTCGGATTTTTAATTTTAACTCGTCGTGTTAAGACACACGTTTGTAGTGTTCAATTTGTGTAAATGTTAAATTATTTTAATTTCATTTTTTTTCTCATGCTTATAATCGAATCGAGCAAAAACATGGCTCGAACAATACGTTAAAATACAAGCAATTTGTTTGGCAAAAAGATACGGTACTTGTCATGAAATACGCAAGTTTTTAAGTAGAATATTACGTTGCAAGTATAACCGATACATTGATTGTAGAGTTAAAAAAAAATCTAAGTATGCAATGAGCTTATACGATTTGTAGATTATGTTCTTTCATCTCTGTGCAGGCTATACCCGGAAGATTTTTAGGATATATTGCAGTTCTAACACACAGTATTACAATATTATTTCCTACAGTAAGGAATCGCCTTTGATGTCGCGCGATGCCGCCGCCAGCGTAGGTACTTACGCTGCCACACGAAAATACGCTAGGGTTGCAACAAATGGGAAATAAAACAATTGTGATTATTAATATTATGATGAAATCTTTATTCATATGTACATTCAAAATAATTGCGATTATTAAATCTGATGTAATTATTTGTTCATAAATATATAATTACCGATATTGCACTGCTAAATATTATTTACGTGGACACTTTATTTTTGGATGTTCTTAATTGTATATTATAACATTTAACTAAGTAATGCATTCGCATTGGGATGTACAATCTGATTAGAAAATAATGAGGACAACATATACATAGCTTTGATTTTAATTCAACAGATACAATTAATACCTACAATCTTTCTGAAATATTGTTTCCTTCTGGGATTTCAATGTAGATTTACATCCGTAAACCGAACAGTTTGTGCGCGCCATAATAGAATATGTAAGTACCTATGTATAATAAAAGTATTACACAAAAAATACGACTGCGTCATCCTTTCGCGCTAGGTAAAGCAAACTAAGCGTGTTTGCTTTACGCGGCCCGCGTCGCCCGACCCCCGCCAATTCCCCTCCGTTTCTCTGCACAAGTACATTCGTCGCACTACTGTAGGAAATAATGGTAATACTGTGTCTATCATATGTCCCATATCTCCATAAATTTATTTGCTAGTAAATTCAGAATCTAATACAAATCAGTCGAAGCATGTTGTAATCGCTTACACGTGCACCCGGAAGGTACCGAGCCAGTGGAACCGGCTGAATGACTCGTAATGACATTTACTGAGCCGATACCGTTTGTGTTTTTGTCTGTATCGCTGTAAATATAAGCCAAGGAAAACGCTTGTAATGACTAGATAATAACCTGTTTTAATTTTATTGCTGTTTAATCTTTATTGAGTCGATTGATTGCGCTTTATTTAGTAGGTAATTAGTGACGTAAAAAGACGAGCTTAATTGGAGTGTGTTTTGCCTCTTTTTTGCACTCTTGACTCTTGTTGCGATTTCCCCAGGATCCTTAACCTACTTATAAAATGTAAAGAAATTCCTTCTTTACATTTTATGAATAGGGTTCATATTATCATCATAAGCATGTTTGGCAATAATGTCACAATATAACAAGTTTTTTGTCAAGTTGCTGTAAACAGTGTCAATTTAGGTGTATCTATTAGACTATTGAATACTTAATCCATTTCACAAAAGGGGTCGAGTGGCACATGAATAAAATTAAAAATATCGTAAACACGATCTAGTCACGAGTATATTGTTCTATGAATCACAATATGAATAATGAATAATCCTTTCATTTTTAAACACGCAAGGAAATTGGTTTAATTTGTATTTTTAGGTACATTCAGGAAGTTAATTAATTAAAGTTTGTTGTTTCAAAGTTTCCTACCGCAGACTTATTACCGTTATCATTATTAATATCAGTAAGTTTAATCTGAACTTTTGAATATTTCTTCATATATTGTAGATACATACATACAGCTTAAATTCACGACAGGATATTCATCTCGTAAGCAACTAGTTCCCAGTTGCTCTCCATTCACAAAGCTCCATCTTTACTACCTGGAAACTTGCAAAACGTGCACTTAGTTCTTAAAATGCAGGCAATTTAAGAAAATACTCGCCAAATAATGAGGCCATTCAGTTCTGTAAACACTCAGAGCCGAAGTTAATCTCTCTTGAACCTGAACGTTGGATTTGAGCAAATGGCGCGGAAAGCGGACAAGCCTAAGGTCAACGTCTCGTTAAACGATACTAAGCTTTGAGTAATGTAATTATTTCATCCATGCAAATCGTCTATTAAATGTTTGACACTTTAGGGAATTACTAGAAATTACCTAGTAAATAATAAATATAGATAATATAAGCGGACGAATTTGTGTTGAACATCAAAAGTTAAAACTAAAAGTCCGCAAAAATCATACCAAATACAGAGATAAGAAAATAGCCTTTTCTTTCTTTGCAGTGTACTTGTGAGTTGTTGAACCAAATAATCGGCAATACTATGTATATTTTAGAATTGCATTTAGTGTGAAGGGGGCTGATATCCATATCTGTAGCTATTATATCGGGAATAATGCTTATTGAAGTATTGTCTATTAGGTACACGCCGCGTCTACTCTATTATTTCTTCCTTTTTTACTCTTTAACTTGAAATTCGATACATGCCCGCACGTGACACAATGCATGTTTACGTTTACTCCGGCTAAACAGCTGACTGGCCACACCGGGGGTCCGCCCCCCACAGACCGTGGTAATAGGTCTGTGGACCGCCTTGAACAGTTGCTTCTGGGAATGCAAGTTGGAGAATAAAAATAACATTGTTATAATTTATTAATAATGTGATGGATGACTGGGTTATATTGATATGTGTGTCGATCGTTTATTTAGGGACACTGTACGTGATTTGTAAAACGGAGTGTAAAAGCCCGTACGAAATAGGAATCCTATAATGACCAGTGACCGAGATATAGCTAGAAATGGTAACACTAAATAGTTAGTTAACTGATGAGTCAATAAGTGGAATCGTTTAATAGAATAATACTTAACTGTTTTCGATTTAAAAGTTGGTTATTTTCTCAGCTTTCCATTTCAATTATAATTAAAAAAAATGGTCTTTTAATAATTTATATTTTCTTGTTTTCAGGTAATGCATTCTACGAATATAATGTACTGTGTGGATTGCTGTGTGTGATGTTCTGAGTTCTGACACGGAAATAAGACATAAAGAAGGTACTTTTAATACTTAAACTAATTAGTTTAACCATTTTAATTATTCCTGTCACGAACCAAGATACAATTTAAAATAAACAATACAATTCGACGCTAACCTCTTATTGGCTTTTCAGATAGTTTGTATTTGCGTCATTTGTTATGTATGTGACATATATGTACATACAAAATCATTATCTATATAGTTTAGTTGTTGTTACTTCGTTTTTAGGACATAGATCAGAGTTCAATGTTACGTTTACACTAAGTTAGGAGTAAATATCTTAACATAATATGTGGCAACATCCATACTAATATTATAAATGCGAAAGTAACAGTAACTCTGTCTGTCTGTCTGTTACTCAATCACGCCTAAACTACTGAACCAATTTTCATGAAATTTGGTATGGAGATATTTTGATACCCGAGAAAGGAGATAGGCTACTTTTTATCCCGGGAAAATGACGCAATCCCGGAAATTCCACGGGAACGGGAACTATGCGGGTTTTTCTTTGACTGCGCGGGCGAAGCCGCGGGCGGAAACCTAGTACTTTATAAAAATGATACATATTTCACTAATACATGCATAATATTAGTCTAACGTTAAAATTAACGGTTTTGTGGGAAAAAACTACCCATTCTTGAAAACGTGAGAATGCTGCGATCAAATACCAATTAAAAATGATAAAACAATAGCTAATAATAATTGGTCATTCTTAATGTATAAACTATAAGTGTGGGAAAATTTCTCACGGGTAGGTAATTTAAAGTACAGTACATGTACATGTACAGAAAGGTAATTTGTCTACAGAGCTCAAGGGATTGATAAAAGTGACGTCGAAAAAAAAATTCATTATCAATACTAAACAAGTGAAAAATATTTGATTCTGTGTATATTTGTAATGATGATAGATGAACATTATACAAATACATAATGCCTTTGTTCCTGTCCACGTGTATGTGGTTTTTAGTAAACCTGTGACCTTTAAATACTTCTAACGACAGCACTTATTTTGACGGCGGATTTAAATAAATAATAACGAACAGTTTCAACGGAATACTGTACAACACACATGTGTGAACATGGTTACAAATTACAATGATATGTTGTGACTGATTTTTAGGCATTTAGCCTATAATTTTTTATATCTCTCCGCCTTTATAAGAAACTAGCTTTCCACCCGCAGCTTCGCCCGCGCAGTCAAAGAAAAACCCGCATAGTTCCCGTTCCCGTGGGATTTCCGGGATAAAACCTATCCTATTTCCCGGGGTAAAAAGTAGCCTATGTCCTTTCTCGGGTATCAAAATATCTCCATACCAAATTTCATGAAAATTGGTTCAGTGGTTTAGGCGTGATTGAGTAACAAACAGACAGACAGAGTTACTTTCGCATTTATAATATTAGTAGGGATTTATTCAGTTTTAAGCATAATCATAGTTAAGTTGAACTGCTGATGTTGAAAGAATGAAAATAACAGCTAAAGCTAATCACAACCATCATTTATAAACATTTGCAGTACTGGTTGTAGGTACATGAAAGCATTTTCAACTATAAAATAGGCAAATACCACTATCTAGCTAAGGCGGCAAGGGACAATAAAGTTAATTAACACGGCTTTGATAAGAAATCGTAGCGACTTATTATCTAACTGGAGCAGTCGTTAATGCGACACTTATCGACGTTTCCGTGTTTAATGACCCGCTGTCGAATTATTTTTGTTTGCTTGGTTTTGGGTACGTTCTGTTGCCTGGAACTCTCCAGGCAACAGCCCTAATATACTCATACAACCAACCTAAAGTACAGATTACAAAATTGTACTGACTGGCCTTATTTATTATTGTATATAGTGCAACAACAAAAGTGAAATGAACTCGTATCATACGAGGAAAATTTCAATTCATATTATACTTAACAGGAAAAATATGGGCGCTTAATCTCAGAATTCAACATTTCAATATTGAATTCTGAGACATTCATACCTAATTAAATTTAAAATAATATTAGAGCCGCAACTTTATTTTTTAAAATATTATTAGGATATTGTATGTAAGTAAAAATAATTTAATCATCTGATGTCGCCATTATTACACATTCCTTCCCAAGAAATTTTCACTAAAGTGCAAATATTCGTTTACTTCTCAATCTTAGAATAACCTTATTATAAACATGCATAGTTTTATCTTTCCTCCGCAAATAAGATTAGAAAATATCGAATAAATCAAGACACTTTTCTAATGATTTAAAAATCCACTTTGTAGTAATTATCTACGTATGAAATAATTAACTGCATTCCTATATAACTTTCTTTTATCGATGTATGTCAATCATTCTTGTAATTCAATATCCATCATTATATTTTCTTACATAATACCTAAAACAAGAAAGTATTTTCTACTAACAAATCTAACCACCTGATAGCAAAGATTATTTAATGGTCAAATATGGTGTCCATGAGTCACATGCAATCCCATATAAGTCTAGGCCTCACTCACTAATCGATGCATTCTTTAGAAATTGTGGCGTTTTTGTACAATCTCGTCATCTCAGTTCCCACAGATGATGTAGAACTTGTTCTACGTATATAGATATACATTGTACTGTAATAAACTTCACGTGTAGCGAATCTGAAACACGCCGACTATAATCTGATTGATGGCGTGCATTTTCTATTACGAACCAGAAAATGCACATTTACCTTACAATCAATGTTAAATATTGCCCCACATAGACTCTCAAAATAATTTTAGTATTTACTATAAAAAATATAATTGATATTTACACTGAGAACAAAGAAAAATTATAAAATCTTATCCCATCTAAATTCCTTTGATCTGGCAGTTAAAATAGGCAACTAATGCTTACGGATTTTTTGCGTATGAAAACATTAGTTGAAGCAAAGATAATAATTATGATAGTTGCTATACTAGTAGATGAAATATGAGAAAGGGTACCGAGCTCCATTTTTTTATGTTTGAATAATATAAAGTGATATTCTATAAGTTTAGTTGAATGAATAGATGTTTGAATACCTTACTACTGTACTGTATCTTATATAAGACAAGAAAAGCATTTAATTCATATCAAATCTAAACCTAACACAGTAATTCTTAGAGATAATACGAAAAGGGTTAGTATTAATAATGATTTCTCTAGTGAGTGATATAAATTTGGTTAAAAAATAATTTACATTGCGCCGCTCGTGCCAACTCCCGAGCGACCACTGGAAGCCGGAAGGTCTATACCGACCCGAAAATTACTTGAATTCCAAATGAAACCTTTGCTATTTGCGTGTAAATTTGAATTGTAGGTGTAGATTTAACTAAATCTACACCCTTTACTTTATATGAATTCAATGTAATTATTGGTTTTTATAATATAGTAAATAACTCATCCGTTTATTAAAAATTCAAATTAGAAATCGATATCATTATTTACATGAATTATGAAAACCTTCCTATGCAGTTTTTACCTACTCTTACAAATATCCTATAAAAATTCAGAATAATATCTAGGTCGTGGGTTCAATGGACCCCCATAAGCATTTAATGATCATACGTTTCGATACACACATTTTATATTTTTGTTTACGTCTGACCGATACCGCTCTATTGTTCTCTTATCAGCTGCAATCTGATAACGTTATCAGTGCGGAAGTCTTAAACACTGTTCTATTTATCAACGGTCAACAACTTTTATTGTTTTTAATTGTTGTTTTCATGTTCAATGTTTACGTCTGTGAGCATTGCTCAATGATAAAAAAAAACATCAATTTAAGGTCTTTCCCTTTGAGAAAGGTCAAGCTTCGAAGGTTACTTGGGGTGAAAATTCGTTAAAGGTAAATTTTCCGCTCCAACTTTAGTTAGCAATTAACTTTTTTCCGTTTCAAGTCTCCTGTAGTATTTTCCTGTTGATCGTTGATCACGATTAGAATTCAATTATCCATAGAGTGAAAATCATCGGACTGAGGCAGAATTGCTGTATGCATTTACCAAATATCGTGGAAACGTTTGACCTATTTGCGCCTATTTCGACACCACGTTCCCTTTCAATTGTCTATATACACATTATATATGCCATGTTTCAAAATAGCTCGTGCTTTTGATTATGTAAATGTACACAGCTGTGCAACAGCGTGGTTTTGCGTTCATTTCAACGGATTTTGAGCGGTAAAGTATCACCAACAAAGGGTAAAATTGCGCGCAACTCATTAATGCGCAGTGCTTTATCAACTTGCATAAGAGCTCCTATCAGTGACGTGACGCAATCGCGCCTAACCTCTTGATCCCGATTGTAACAGACCTAAATAAAAAAATATTGATTACCGATAAGGGAAAATATTAATAAACTGCGTCGTATTTATTTGTAGAGAACTAATTATGTATTGTGTTCTCAACACGTGATGCTGATCACGCGATTTGTGTTGACAATTTCTAAGGCTATTTATAATATTTACAATACATCGTTCATTGTGGCTATTATGTGGTTACATCTATTGATCTATGTATACTGAACATATTTTATCACGGGAAAAATTATATCCGCTATCAATGTAACTACTAGAAAGTATAGATAAAATAAATTTTATCTATGCACACATTATAACTGTAATTTACATTTTAACATACAGCCTGACATTGTACCGATGGCGTGTGAGGTCCTAATTAGACAAGTATCAAATCATGCAGCAACACGGACATGGAATTGTGTATACTCAAGGGACGTGAGTGTTCGTCGGCCGATTTGTGATACCACTTATATGTAACATATCATTGTAATATCAAACAAATTCGAAGATATACCTACAAAATTAATATTAGTACTTATTTGATAATGGTTAAGAAGTATATTGCGAATTTTTTGGCCTGATACAATTTCCAATGAAGAACTCTGGAAAATAACCAATCAGCCACCTATAGAGCAACAAAATATCTGCTCCAGGAAGTGGGGATGGATAGGACACTACCTTATAGGAGGCCGGAACAAAATATAGCAAAAACAGTTTTAGACTGGACGCCCCCGTATGGTCGTAGAAGAAAAGGTCGTAGGAGATCCGTGGTTGCTGAATTAAATAAAACCGGCCTGTCGTGGCAAGAAGTCAAAGCAAAAGCCCAAAATCGACGTGACTAGAAAAAGTTTACTAAGGCCCTTTGCTCCTCGAGGAGTTAAAGGAACAATCATCAATCATCACATATTTGATAATCATGCTGATAATACAAACGAAGTCTCCAAAAGGGACCTCATCAACGTATTGACCAAACAAACAGAGGTTCAAAGGCAACTAGAGACAATGGCCATTGATATTGATCTTGGAGCTGAATTAGACGCAAGGTTGGTGCATATGATCACTAATTATAGACCGACACAAATAAACAAGGCGTTGGCGTTCGTATCCAGCTGCGAATTGATCAGATGTGCAGAATGATTGTTTGTTTGTAAAGATTAACGGAGAGAAACTGAATGGAAAAGTTTGGGGATGATAAATTTGAAATCTGAAATCTTGAAACCTAAAGGATATTCCTTAGCGCAGGCATAAGCTACAACCTCTGTGAGTCGTTTATTTTTTGAGAAACCGAACAAAAAAAGGTTCTTTTTCCGCTCTTCTTCTAAAGTAACAACTCCAGGATCTATCAAGGAGGATTGAATACATGTTAGGGTCTAATAATATTTTAAGGACCATGCTCTTGTCATTCTTTTTCTTATCAAGTAGGAAATTCGAACAACATAGGTTCTATAATCAGATCCAGATAAAGTGCTGAATATACAGTCGCTAAGTAAAAACTCTGTAAACATACGAGGAGAGTGTAGAGTGTAGACGTAACGGAGCCAACTAAAACAAAAATATATCGGCTAAGCTTTTAGTGCATTTTGAGTTCACGGTCAATGTCGCGATAATAATTCAATTATATTTATTTATTTATTTATTCTTTATTGTACATAATATACCAAACATAAATAAGCTATTCTATAATTACAATTAAGGTACAATGAAAACACACGGCACATACGTACTAAAAGGCGGCCTTACCTTTGTGTAAGCGCGTAATCTTCGCAAAGATAACGATTAATGTACTAGAATGTACTCTCGTTATTTCGATAACAGCTGCTTGTTTTATTTTTGTAAAAATGAGATGACAGATTGTTTTATAGTATTATAAATAGGAAGCTATGTTAAGATGTTTGGTAACTACTCAACAACGACAAAATAGCTGGAACAATTTGGATATTATTTCTATTTGGTACTGTGTACGACATGATATGGATTTAAAAAATAGGTCGAGGTTGAACCGCGCTTATCTCTATTATTGTTCAAATTATATTTTAATTGTATTATTAATTTTCAATATACGTCGTTAAAATAAAATTCAACGTAAATTTAGTTGTTTTTACAAGTAGACCTTGGAAATTGTTAAATCTTATTACTTAAATACGTCTGAATAAACACAACTGCATTTTAATTATTTTAATCATATTTGCGTGTAATTTTCAATTTAGAATATTATAATATACATAACTACATGTAACATATATCACTAGATATTATATAAGCTCTTTATATAAGGTAAAATTATGTAACGATCTGTTATACAAATATATGAATGAAAATGTTAATAACTTGTAGAGCTAAGTCTAGACTCCAAGGTTGCTTTGGTTTCAGAATAGGTTTTTCGCGAGAAATAGCCACAATGTTGAACGAAAGAGAGATAATTAATTTACCTAAAAGTAAAACCAATAATGAGTATTTTCACAGTTGAGCAGGTTTGGTAATGTTTCGTGTTAGATTCAATTTCGTGTGTGCTATTTTGCACGCCTCATAAGCGAAGCGTTGAGGTGAGTACTACTGTCACTTCGCGCAAAACATCTGATTTTTCAAACAAATGT
>CAJQZN010037756.1:0-22247 GCA_907164685.1 Colias eurytheme | reverse complement strand
ATAATGCAATGTTAAACAGTCTTTTAAGATTTGTTTAAATACATGCATGTTTATTTTTATGCATTGACGCTTTTTTGTATTCTCTAAGAAACGTATAAGGAATTATATGTATTTTAATAAAGCGTAGTTTACGAGAATAGATAGCTAGCATAGTAAATTGTGTGGCATTCAATTTGATAAAATGACTGGTCGTATATTTGGGAACTAGATGTAAAGGGCCATTGCCTTTGGGGATATGGGTGTGACGTAACGTTTGTTAAACCGCACCTTACTAACACCTGTGGTGTCGTAAGCACAAAAGTTACAAGTTCCGAGATTAACTAGGTTAAACCAAATGGGGTATAGTTAGATAATGTCAAGTGTAGGCTTCGTTGATCTTAAGTACTTTCAACAAAAATATGGGTGTATGTTATTCTTGCATAGAAAACCAGCTGTTAGGATATGTGCAATTTGTATATGGATTATCGTCTGGATTACCACTATGGCTACCTTTTTTTATTATAATCTCTCTACGTGAATAGAATTTAAGTAAGTTGACTATAAACTCAAAAGATAGATCCACATCGTTGTGCTTAAACAATTAAGAATTTTTACAGAATGTTCTGAAAATTGAAAAATATTGCAGATACTACTTTATTCAGAGATAACAATTCATGAATATTCTTTTGTTAAGTATATCTAAACATAGACCGGGAGATACTGACACAAAATTTCGAGTCATTTGTAACAGGATGGCGGTTCTACAGGGTTCTTAGTACGCAATGACAAAAAGAAAAATGATGGTGTGAACGCTGGTACTGGCGGCTTAGTCGCGTGGGCGTTAGTCGAACTCGTCGGAAAATAGCGAAAGTCAAACGATTTGTAACAGTATGGCACTTATTTTTCCTGTAAGTTTGAGGATCAACGAATATAAATACAAAATTTCAAAGATCTAGGTGTTGGAAATCTTCACTTATATAAATTAATAATAAATTTATTTTTCAAGTATGACAGCACTTTTTCCCCCTACTAGAAGTATGGCAAATATAATAATGGTCACATTTTATCAAATACTCTCCAAAAAGCCAAATGCAATACTGGTACAAAAAGATAGGCGAAATAAAAAAATTTTCGGCGGTATGGCGACCATTTGGAATCGTCCGAAAAGTATGGCATGGCGATTTTCGTAAATGGCTGCACGACGATGGTTACCTGTGCAAAAGTTAGCTTGGTACAAATGGTTGAATAATTGTTTTTTTTTAATCAACACATTCGCGTCGGTATGGCGGGCTGTAAGTCATACCGGAAAAGTATGGCATGACACTACCGCCTACTTCTTTTTTATGGGCTATCGGTAAATTCTAAAATTTTTGTGTTACAAATCGTTTGACTTTCGCTATTTTTCCGACGAGTTCGACTAACGCCCACGCGACTAACCCACCGGTACCAGCGTTCACACCATCATTTTTCTTTTTGTCATTGCGTACTAAGACCCCTGTAGAACCGCCATCCTGTTACAAATGACTCGAAATTTTGTGTCAGTATCTCCCGGTCTAACATGC
The DNA here is from genome assembly GCA_907164685.1 of Colias eurytheme. Taxonomy (NCBI): domain Eukaryota; kingdom Metazoa; phylum Arthropoda; class Insecta; order Lepidoptera; family Pieridae; genus Colias; species Colias eurytheme. The sequence continues at coordinate 20,706 of CAJQZN010037756.1, read as the reverse complement.
ATATCGTATGAGAGTATTTTGATAACGGGCGACCTTGCCAGTCAGCACACGTCCCAAGTTCGCGTTCTAGTTCAAACAAACCTTTTGTAGCAAAGTGCTGTATATATTTATTTTTCTAACATATTTACCAATAGTATGAAAATGTATAAGATTGTTTTATTGGCGTGTATGAAATAATTTTTTTATCGTTATAAGTAAGGTATTTGAAATACTACTTGAAACTATAAGATAATCGCATTCCACGAATTGAATTTGATTATATTATTTTAAACCAAGATATTTATTGAATTAGCAGTAATATTGATATTGTCACGTTCTCTGCAATATATGTATTGTATTTCCCGAAATTCAATTTGGGACCAAGTAGATATTGTGTGGCTAAACCGTTTTATGCATAACATCGTCAAGTCTTCTTCAAGCTAATACAATTTATTATATAAAATAAATTTGTTCAATATATTAATAGCTTTCAGTCCGCGGTTTCACCCGCTTTGTCTTAAACTTAACAAATTATATACCTAGGTAGGTACTAAAACATTCGTCTTGAATCACTCTCTCTATTCAAAAACCCTATCAAAATCTGTTACATAATTTTAATAGAGACTGTTTTATACTATGTAGTGATGTAGCAATTACCCGTTTTGCGGTATCAGGGACTATATTATTAGAATATTATTTTGAATATGTGTAAGTAGGATGGCAATGAAACAAGGTGTTTATTTATAGATGTCTCGTATGAACATCTGGTATGGCGATGGTGCCGGAAGTTGTAAACTCGAGTTTTGGTTACAAAATATTTTACTCCAAGATTATTCTTATCTCTCTACTCACTGTTTATGGAGATATCACTGTTTAAGGAGATTTTTCTTGTTTCGTCGTATACCCGCGGAAAGTATTCAATTACATATAACTATGCGATTCAATAAACAATAGGAATGTCAATGAACTTTTTGTAAATTTCGTGTCAAATGTCATTTGAAAAATACGATTATTTCGATTGTTTTATTTCTACAATAGTTTATTTTATTTTACCTGACACATAAAATAGAAATGTAGGTATAAACTGTATTAGGGCCGGCGCCCACTGCCGGCACGGCGTGGCATGGCAGGGCAGAGGATTTTATTACTAATGAAGTTATTTTGAATCTTATTTCAATCAGTTTAGAATTCAAGTTACTTTATTTCGATGCCACGATGCCGCGACGTATCGCAGGATGCTGCAGCATGACGCGGCACGCCGCAGGATGCGGCGGCATGACGTGTCTTGCTTTGGGGTCGAGGAATTATGATTGCTAGCTAGTTGAAATAAGGTTGAAACTTATGCAGCATTAGTGGGGCTTTTAGCAGGATGCCACGGCATGCCGCGGGATGCCATTGCACGCCGCGGGATGCTCTGCCGTGCCATGCCGTGCCGTGCCGGCACTGGGCGCCGGCCCTTACGTACTACCAATTTCTTAACATAGATTATTAAATCTTCTAAATTACTAACTATGACGTCACAACTTAGCGAACAATCGATCCTATTCTTAGTTGAATCGCATAGCACCTAGTTGAACTAAATCTGAAAAGAACTACTTAGTTTGTCCCTTCTATAAATCCAATTGCCCGACCCTTCGAAGGGATGCCCTGAATATTAAACAAATGTATAGCAATGCTTTTAATGTAATTGGTGTGTTCCACACGTAAATGGTACTATTTACTTGCTATGATGATAGCTTACGCAATTCGCGTAAGGCGCGGGAATTATCTTTTTTACTGCTTTCGTTGGCAAGGGAAATTGCTTCATTAGGCATATTGTAGGATTCGAAGTGAATGCAGGCGGATGATTGGGGAGTTTTTCTTCGCTAATACATACTTTAATGAATATAGGAACCTATGAGGCTTATTTGCTCCTCCAATTCTATTAGATGCGATTGTGCGGTACGAATAATATGTGGCAAATAAAACATTTGAAAGAAATATGTATTTACTTATTTCCCGTATCATGATAACATTTGCATAATTTCACTGGTTTCTCCGACATCCTATAAACAAAATATATTGAAATCCATTCTAACATATTAATCAATAAGATAAACCGATAAACAAACAAAGATACAATTGATAGACGTGACCTTTAGCTCTCGGCTAATTCCCATTTATTCGGCTCAGATATTTGGGTTACAGCATACGGGCGGGGTGATTCTATTTGCGATCCGATCACGGCCAATGTCGGACGTGGAAGATTCTTTTATATTTCGGGGAATCGATACAAAGAATTGCCCATATCTCTACGTGAATAGAATTACAGTATTCGGATACATTTATTCATTCATCGGAAACTGTTGGTTTTTCTGGGGAATGAATTTTGCATGTGGTTATTTGTTTAGTAGGTTTAGACACTTTTTTTTTACATATTATTTTTTAATTCTTCTGTATACGGCATAATACATTATAGTATGGCATTTCTTTAATTTGTCTTTGAAATAGTGACGTTATATTTAAAATATAAGTGCTTTAAAAGAGGATAATTAAAATATGTATTATAGTGCGTCTGCGCCATACATATTAAATTGTTAACATATTATTACATTATTAATTATTACGTAAGACTAGATTTCCTCCCGCGACTTCGCCCGCGTCTTCAAAGGAAAACCCGCATAGTTCCCGTTCCCGTGGGATTTCCGGGATAAAACCTATCCTATGTGTTAATCCAAGTTACCCTCTAATATGTGTGCTAAATTTAATTGTAATCGATTCAGTAGTATTTGCGTGAAAGAGTAACAAACAAACACACACACCCACACATCCACACAAACTTTCGCATTTATAATATTAGTAGGATTTAATTAATCACGCTTCTAAAAGTGTGTTTTAAATTTTTAATGTTAAGTTTTTTTATGGTCCGCAGATATAGTTTTATAAATATGTAATATTCGTAGGATTTAATAAATCACGCTTTTAAAAGTGTGTTTTAAAATTTTTAATGTTGAGTTTTTTTATTGTCCGCAGATATAGTTTTATATAGATTGAAATAAGATAACGCAACACTTGTTATAATTTGGCTTATTAAATCCTACTTAGTATACTGAAACTAATAACTCGTAAATGGTAATAAAAAGTTCTAGTGTTCTCGTTATACTCAACGATTGAATTATGATGAGGGTGTTTTTCTTTATTATTTTTCTGGAATATGATCATTTATTGTTTTTCAATTCCACATTACATTTAATGGTTCATTTATGATTATTATTTTATGCAAAGATTAACTGACAAACTTTTTCTCTTTCCTATTGTTATACAATAATTGATATATCAAATACAAACTATGTATATGATGAATGTTCATTATATTCACGCGATAATGGAGCATTAATTATGCTATTAATATATTTTTCCTTAAAATAATGTTCTCGTTGTATAATTTACAATAGGATTAAAAAATACATAATAACTTTTATAGGTATAATATTTAAATCGAGTTGTAGTTATATGTATAACTTATATTTGATTTATTCACACCGCGTCAACCTTTGTCACGTGAATCGAGACAGATAAAAATGTGAGATTATGAAAGTTCAAACAGAAGTGATAATTTAATGTGATGCACAAGGCCGTGCCGCTTCCTCAATTGAATATGTTATTATTAAGTATTACGTTTTTACTTGCCACGGCAAGGCACATTAAGTTACGAATAGACATACAGTGCGACACAAAAGAGATGAAAATAAATGAGGGCGCCACCGTCGCTCATATAGCAACACTGATACTGCGACGCAAGCGATCTTGATACTATAGAATAAAAATCCAAAAATCTATATATATAATCTAAAATAAATACCGCGATTTAAACCGTTATAATTGTTTCATTGTAGCAATAGTGTAAATTTAAGACAAAAATACATTAGTATTTTAATTGACCTACCTAGGTCAAATTTTACTTAAATGTATTTGGAATTAGTTATTTTATAAAAATCGGTCAAGTGCTTAGACTGCAGAGGCGCACATAGAATCAAACATACAAACAAACAAGCATACATGCAGCTCAAACACATTACCCTCTTTCTGGGTCCGTCGGGTAGAAAAAAACAAGGCGATTTGAAAACCACATATTTTTATTTTTTTTGTAGATAAATTTTGTACATTAATATTATAATTCATCAAAATCTAAATATTCTACTCCTTCAAAGGACTGATCATCACTCTGTTTCGAAGTACTGGCAAGAGGCTACGGGGCATCTTCAGTATCTGTAAATATGATACAGTAAATATGATTTTTTTTCTTATGGTTTTATTGATTAATAGATAGATAGCTGTATGAAAACAGTTATCACTATACTAGTATGTAGTAAAATCTAAACTAGGTACTTTATTTGAGGCTGGTTGGATTGGATATAACTTCTTGACTCAAATTGTGCTGGTCGCACTATAAAAACTAGTTTTTGTTTACATACAAATAACCTCAAATTAAATTGCGAAAACGTAATAATCGCCATACATACATACATTAAACACTCGTCACTAATGGAATATTCTATTTTACGTAGTACTGAGCAAAAATAAATGGAATCTCACCGGTATATTCTGCTGTACGTTTGTAAACGTTTTCCAAATCAGTCAATAAATTTCCAGCTTGAAATTCGGACAAACACCGAATAAAAACTTTATACACCACATCACGGACAGTGGACACCGCTACGTTTAACCTTTTTCATGATGTCTCCTTTTTTATTTAAATTTCTTGTTCTAAATAACAATTTAATCTCAATACACAAACGGCTACACGAATTGTTAATTTGTTTCAGTCATTTAATCTAAATAAACTTTTTAACGAACCCACACGAATTACACCTACTTCTGCAACTTGTATTGATAATATATACTGTGACTGCATCTGTTTAGAGAAAAATATTCTCAATACATTGACTTCGGATCACTGTGGCCAGAAAGTAGTTTTTGAATGGGATTGCATACCTACATTTAAAAGGATTAATGTTAGGCCTATAACTAAAAAAGGCATTAATAAATTTAGGAATAATATTAATAAAAACCTGCCCGTACTAAATGATCAATCCTATCCTAATAGTCCTTGTGAAATGTTTAAAAATCTTTTTAATTTAGTACATAAAGAATTTGAAAAAATATTTAAAGTTAAATCTTTAAATATTACCAAGGATTTACCATTTAGTAAATGGGCGACAGCTAGTATACATAGGTGCAGGAACATTCTTTATGAATTATATGGTATGAAGCAATATAATAAAGACCCATCTTTTCTTAGTTATGTTAGAAATTACTCAAAAATTTTTAAAAAAGTTTGTTTCACTGCAAAGCGTTTGTATATCAAAGAAAAAATACGCGACTCTGATAATAAAGTTAAAACAGTTTGGTCAATTATTAATGGTGAAATGGGTAAAAGCAAATCAAGTAATACCATAAAACTTGTAAATAATGACAGGGTTATTGACAAAAGTGCTGATGTTGCGCTTGCTTTTGAAGAATTCTTCAGTAGTGTCCCTGCTACTATTACTAATAGTTTAAATTCGTCTTCAGCACTTGCAGAGACCTTTTTGAGGGACCATGTTGCGGAGTGCAGTACATTATTTGAATTACGACACGTAACTGCTAATGATATTGTTACTGCCTTTAAGACGCTTAATCTTAAAAATACTTGTGATCTTTGGGGAATGTCCGTAAATTTAGTTAATAATATAATAGAAAATATTGCGAAAAATTTAGCTTCCATATTTAATAAGTGTTGTGACTATGGTACATTTCCTAATTTACTAAAGCTTAGTAAAGTTATACCTTTATTTAAGAAGGGCGATCAAGAAGACTGTAACAATTATAGACCTATCTCTATTTTACCAACATTAAGTAAGGTATTCGAGAAGTTAATATTAAACCACTTGAGTAGTCATTTTGCAAATAATAATTTACTGCACACCAAACAGTTTGGTTTCACAAAGGGGCGCTCAACCACAGATGCTGGAGTTGCACTTCTAACACATATATATAAGGCATGGGAAAACTCAAAAAATGCTCTAGGGATATTTTGTGACCTCTCCAAGGCATTTGACTGCGTTGAACATTGTACTTTGTTACGTAAACTTAATCACTATGGAATTAAAGGAAAAGCCCAGAACCTCATAGCGTCATACCTGCATGATAGGATACAGACTGTAGTTGTTAATGGAGAACGTTCTAGCGGTGCGTCAATTAACATTGGTGTTTCACAGGGGTCAATTTTAGGTCCCTTCTTGTTCTTGGTATATATCAATGATCTTCCCTATTATTTGCAGGATAGGTGTGAAATAGTTCTGTTTGCAGATGATACCTCATTAATTTTTAATGTGGATAGGCATGACCCAAATGTTGACGAAGTGAACAGTGCTCTTTTACACATATCTGAATGGTTTACTGCCAATAATTTATTATTAAATGCCAAAAAAACCACTTGTGTTGAATTTTTACTTCCTAATGTAAAAAAGTTGAACAGAGATATTACCTTGAACGGGGAGGTATTGCATCCTACTGAGTCTACTGTATTTCTAGGGTTAACATTGGACGAGAAACTACAGTGGGGAGCCCATGTCAACACCGCTGCAGGTAAGCTCAGTTCTGCTGCATATGCAGTCCGAAAAATAAGGCATCTCACCGATGAAGATACGGCCAGATTGGTTTATTTCAGCTACTTTCATAGCATTATGTCCTATGGAATTCTACTGTGGGGCAGGGCTGCAGATATAGAAACTATATTTATCTTACAGAAAAGAGCCATTCGCTCTATATATAATTTACGTGCTCGGGACTCACTAAGAGATCATTTTAAGAATACTGGTATCCTTACTGTACCATCACAGTATATATTTAATAATATTTTGCATGTACACAAAAGCTCTGACTTACACACAAGAGTAGGAGATAGACACGATTATGGCACAAGGAACAAGAATAGAATTGAAATGCCATTTTTCCGATTAGCTAAAGTTAAAAATTCATTTATGGGTCAAGGTATACGCTTATACAATAGAATTCCTCATAATATTAAAGAGTTTAGTAGTACTAAATTTAAAACTTACATAAAAAATGTACTAGTTCAGAGAGCGTACTACAGTATTCAGGAATATATGGACGATAAAGACCCATGGAGGGTTGTCGCGTAAAAACCACAGGACAGTTCTTTGGCATATTATGTAGTTAGGTAGATATAAGTTACATATTATGTAAATTTATTGACATTATTTAAAAGAGCAACTATGGAGTTTCTTGCCGATTCTTCTCCATAGATACTGCTTTCCGAATCGGTGGTAAATGTTAAAATACTATGTAATGACGATTCGAAAGTGCTACTAAATAGTAGTCTAATTGAATAAATGAATGTTTGAGTTTGAGTTTGAGTTTGAAATAATTCTCCACTTCACGAAAAAAACAACAAATTTTTATTCAACTTGACAGCTACATTGCCAATTCAGGGTTGCCAGGTAATGAAAAACGAATTAGTTCCAAAATAATTAATTTCATCTCTTTTATGTCGTACTATAGTTTAGTTATTATACGTAGAATATTTATGTTGAATTAATTATTCATCGAGAAATGTGCTTTCAAAAAATACTTTTTGCTCTATCCACCTTACTTGTAATTTTTATTTGCCCCACTTGGTCTCTACGAAAATTAGTGAAAGCTGAAATGTACCTTAAGATAGTGTACGTATTACTTGTACCATTCAATAATTATTTGTTGTTTTTTGTGAGAAATGTTTCTGGGTGTATAAATGATTTTCTCTGTCGTATTTTTGTATTAAATAAATCATCCAGTAGTCGCAATTTAACCTTGTCATACTCACGATCCTTTACAGGTTCCACTGCACGTATCACGATGAAATAGACATTCGACAAATCTTCATTATAAAATGAAAACAACGACATATATGTATCATTGAAACACGTGGAGTGCACACTTTAAAATTCGTGCGAGAAGACGACCCACTGCGTATTCATATAATAGGTATAAAATATTAGCTGTGCCGGCTGCCCCGCGGTTTTACCTGCATCGATCCACTCATATAGATCTTAGCGTGATAATATAATATAGCCTATAAGCCTTATAGTATAAGGCTTCCCCGATAAATGGGCTATCTAACACTGAAATAATTTTTCTAATCGGAACCTATGGGTCCTGAGATTGGCGTGTTCTACAACACAAGTACACAACAAATAAACACGTCAGCTTTATAAGTATAGTTTACGCATTTGCGAGAATCCGCCACTCCATAGTTGTTTATTGTTATATTCCGACTTACCTACGAAATATTTCCATACTTATATCTTTTGTTTTTACGACGCAAACATAGGTAAGGTGTGGATAAAAAAACTCGATCCGTATTTTCCGAGATGTATTACATCATGAGGGCAATTACAAACATCTCGGTGTTAATTGAGGCCGTCGTTTTTCACATTGCATAACGAACGCTTTCTAACTGGGCCCCGCCTCGGTCAGTGGGACGACAGTTTTCGCGTAGTGAATTTTTTATTACGCGCCGCTTAAGGATTATGGGCAAGAGGTGGAGGTTTTATGTACTGTCTTGTCTGGGTATTGTTTGTTGTAGAAGGTATATATGAACACACCTCTGAACATATAGAACGTCCTCTGTTAGTCGACGTAGTACCTATGTATCAATTACAGCTACGCTTTACGTAGATATGAATATTATGATTTGATTTCATATTGCCCACGTATAGTGCCCAGTTGGTTTTTTCAAGTAATTGTTATTATTAAATATTAATTAAATATACACAAAACCTGCTGAAACGTAAAGACGTCCAATATCGTGAATCGTGATTCTTTCTGTTATTTGTTTACACTTTACTATATCAAATCGTGGAAAAAGGATGTTTTTCTGACGTTGGTATATTAAATTTGTGGGGTTTCCAGCTCATAAATTGCTTAAGTCAACATCTTCATTGAACATAAATACATGTTTTGGGAATATTTATCGTAAAATGTAACGGGACGATACTGAGTTCTGTACCATAATATAGATTACTATAGATGACGTCAATCGTAGGATATATTTAAATGACGTCATTTAAGAATTATAGACTTAATCGATTTTAAACTTGATTTAAATTTTATAGCCTAAACGTGACTACTGACTAGGCATTACTTTAAGTAATCGCAACATCAAGCTGATATTGTTTAATACTTTAACCCATTGACCACCGTAAGGCCCGATCGGGGCGCGACACAATAGATTTTCTATTGTGTCTGTGATTCCGAGGACTGATGGATTAATATTCCAGCGATATAAATAACTCAATGACGTCATTTGTATTATTTTAACGATTTAAAATTATTATAATTAAATTCTAGTCTCTATCAGCAATTATGTAGAAACTTAATAAAAGCGAATTACAGCAATACTAATTTGGCTTGTGTGTGTGTGTTTATAACATTTGCCAACCCTGCCCTATGCCAATATTAGGTGATGTAGGTATGGACTATTGTTTACTTCGAGTTGATAGATAGATAATAGAGATCGCTGTTTATGATAAAACGGTGTGAATTGTATAACGCTTGCGCATCACAGTGCATGAATTTTTAATTTTTCTGAAAAACTTCCACGCATAAAATGTTATATGTATTTTTATTTTTTGTAACAATTGCATCTCTATAACTTTAACTGCATTATTATGACCTCTATTAATAAATACCTCTAAGACATAGAGATGTAGTACGTAGTACATATTATCTCTATGCTCTAAGACATATTTATTTTCACCTTTATAAGTGAGACACTGGGTAAGTGGACAAATTTGTAGGTCCTTCGAGTCTAATTTAACCAGGATTCGCTGTAGTTAAACCTTAATTCTTAATATACTATTATAAAGGCGAAAGTTTGTATGGATGTTTGTTACTCTTTCACGTAAAAACTACTGAACCGATTACAATGAAATTTGGCACACATATAGAGGGTAACTTGGATTAACACATAGGATAGGTTTTATCCCGGAAATTCCACGGGAACGGGAACTATGCGGGTTTTCCTTTGAAAACGCGGGCGAAGCCGCGGGCGGAAATCTAGTTGTTCATAAATCGATCATGCAATTAATATCTTCCGTTCGATTTAAATCTACACAATGAAACAATTACGATCATATGAAGGATATCACCTTCAAAATCTAGGTCTCTTAGAAACTACATGTTCTTAACGTAAGCAGTAAACACTGTCCAGAAATATATTTAAAGGAAATGAGTAATATAAGGCGATTGTAATATTTCGTGTAATGGAAACTCAACTCCTAGCGAGGGAATTGAATTACTGCCAATCTCAGATATGGATCGCTGGACGTGGCAAGCGATATGGTGTGTGAAGTTAGAAATAAGTTTTGAGAAGGCTGTTGAAATGTAAATTTTATTCGAGCAATCGCAATATTTTAGACGTAACGTTAATGCTTACTACAGGCTGTCCTAAGAAGTAGTGATATCCTGGATCTGGGAGGTAGTGATAGCCCCCTAGATCCTCTGATCTAGGGGGCTAGGGGGCTAGGGGGTAGTGATAGCCCCCTAGATCCTCTGATCTAGGGGGCTATCACTATCATAGCCCCCCTATGTGAATAAGGCTGGCGTCACATCGACCGCAAAGACCAATCCATCTTTCAGGGTATCTTTGCCTTATAGTCTGGCCTCCACGGTCCGAATTTAACGAGATTTTAGATTACGAGAAAAACGCAAAAAATGTTGCGTGGTTTTATGAAACCACGGTAAAAGTGAAACTGTTCGAACGGTTCCGAACACTGCTTTGTGTAGCGCATGTCGCGTGACGGTCGGCTGCCGAGTAGGTATACCTACTCGGCAGCCGCGATACACGCGACATGCGCTACACAGACCAAAAAGTTTGAGACGATGTAATAAAAGTTTCACTTTAAAAATCAATCACATAATATTTTCCAGTACATAGTGGGGTTTTAAACCAACTTCACTTCTCCTTAGTTTCAATATGCACAAAAGCATTGACATTTGACCACGGTGGCTCATATATATGTGAACATCTGTATTCCAGAGATATTTATATTCAAAACCCATTTTCATTTCTAATACAAGTCCGTACTTTTTCACAAAATATGTCCTACTGAGCTAATTCACATATTACCTTGTTGTATTCTCTAAGCAAAAGTAGAATAAGGTATCAAAAGGTACTTTTCTTCAGAGTTATGTAATAACTAGATTTCCGCCCGCCGCTTCGCCCGCGTTTGCAAAGGAAAACCCGCATAGTTCCCGTTCCCGTGGGATTTCCGGGATAAAAACTATCCTATGTGTTAATCCAAGTTACCCTCTATATGTGTACTAAATTTCATTGTTTTCGGTTCAGTAGTTTTTACGTGAAAGAGTAACAAACATCCATACATCCTTACAAACTTTCGCCTTTATAATATACTAGCGACCCGCCCCGGCTTCGCACGGGTGCAATGCTGATACTAAATACACTACAGAAAAACTGTGAACGTTGTATATAAAAACATAGCGGCCCGCTCCGGCTTCACGGGTATAAAATAGATAACCGGGCGGCCGGTCGGTACCCACCGCAAACGCTACGTCCCGCAATTTTTAAATCTGTAATATCTTCGAAAATATTCACTTAAATCATACGGTGTAAAGGGCCATATAGATCTATATTAAATGAACAATGTTTTCAAGGTATTTAATTGGTTAAGGATTAATGCTGTATTGGTTAAAATCGCTTCGAAAATTAGCCATTATTTGTCGTAAAAAGTAAATGACAAAAAAAAGTTATTGTGGGTTATCCATAAGAGATAGACATATACCATCGCGGACTTTTCTGTGGACCTTTTCAATGTGTATAATACTTAGTACATTATTTTGATAAAACTCGTAGGGTTCAGCCTGCGTTTGCAATGTAAGCGGAAAAAATATATTTTTTTACGACATCACATTAGAAACCTGAAAAATAACAGTACTTCTCCACTATTTAATGGATGTTATTATACATATAAACCTTCCTCTTGAATCACTCTATCTATTAAAAAAAACCGCATCAAAATCCGTTGCGTAGTTTTAAAGATTTAAGCGTACAAAGGGACATAGGGACATAGGGACAGGGAAAGCGACTTTGTTTTATACTATGTAGTGATATTAGATATATTAGATATTAGATATACTTTCCATTGTGAATAAATGGAATGTAATTGGCCCGTTGTTGCTATGAAGATTAATTGTATGCGTATTATTTACCACTTTCTATCTACGTATGAAGTATGTTGTAATGAGACTTATTAATCATTATTTTAATAATAATAAGGAAAATATCTAATTTTATTGCGTGTATGTTGGTGATTACAACCTATAGGTATGGCCAAATTGGTAGCTAAATACAAGGTACTATTGGGAAAAAAATAGATATATATTTTCAATTACACAGTATTTATACCAATAATAATTGTAAATATAGTTGACTTTAAACACATATTTCCATCTTGCATTTGAAAATTATTTCTTTAGATTGTTCATCCTAACACATGTCGTAATGATAATAAACTTTATTTGCATAAATATGAATTTCCATATTATTGACATAAATTATAGGAGTACAAAACATATTATACTATGCAAATACAAATATAGCACCGCATACCTAACTTATAATAATATGAATGTCATTTAAATACTAAAATTATGTTAATAGGTTTCTAATTTAAGTTTTAATTTTTTAAATAGAATTTAAATTAATTTTCGTGAATTCAAGCTAAAAATATATAGAGTATAAACTATCACACATTTTATTAATGATCTAATATGCCATGTCTCAAAAAGGTACTAAAATATTTTTAATAGAATGCCTAGAACGAAAAGTTCAAATAGAAAAATGCCTCAAAATTCTCAGTACATTATAATTGTTATCCCCAGACGTCGGCTAGACAGGGTCCATTTTTGTGCCACCTTCAAAGAACCTTCATATTTATACCATTGCGATATTGCATCAATTTCTATGAACTTAGGTCAATTCCGATAGTATTATTTACAATGATAACCATAAACGTTAATGTACCTTGCGTGATTACATATGACATGCGATCTTAGAAGATTTTCGCGTATAATATGTTAAAAACACGAAGGAACATTGCAAGGATATAAATACATACATATATATAAATATTATCGTAAGAACTGAAACTGAAATATGTAAATTATTTTTATGTGTAGATACTGTTTGTAAAAGATATTGTTATCTTTAAGTTTCATTCTTGAAAAACGGTTAATAAATAAAGGTATTAAACTAATAAGTAACAATGAATATAAATTACGTAATTAATTTTATTTTTCGTTATCAAATATGAGTAATTTCATTTGTTTTAATCAACTTCAATGAAAGAGGATTTTCATGTCCCCTGTATTAAGTATTTTAACCAATGATGTGTTACCAATCTTATTTATTTTCTTATATTCTTGTAGCAGCATCTGCATATTTATATAAATTTTAAAGTGAGCATAAAGAAAGTTTTAATTTGAATTTAATACTAAATAAATAACATCGAGGTTGATGAACGCGCAAAAATTAATATTCAATATTAATTTTTCAATTTTTATGCCATCGATTTACAACAATTTCCGCTTTTACACTATAACAAATATATCAAATATTAATTAGGCCGTAATCTATAAATAACTTAGAACAAACCACTCTATCCATCAGATACAAGTTTTTAATACTCTCATGATAATAAGATGAAAACTCTTCAAACTTCTTCTTGAAAGAAAAAAACTTCACAGTTTCAAGGTTGAGTGGATCACTTGAAGAATTAACAAATTATAGCGATATTTCCTATTTAACCCGACGCATGCAATTTTTCTCCAGTTATATAACACGCTATCTAGTGCACTATTACTGTAATTGACGTACGTAATGCACGCGTGTATTCTAATAACTGCAGCTGTGCGCGGTTACAACTTTTGATCTGTTCAGTTTTTGAATTTTTGCTTTTATATAAGGGGACAGGTACCTAATACCTATATTAATAGATTTTTTGAAGTGAAACTTCTTTAGGCGCGTTGAGAGTAAAATTTCAAGATCGCGTCATGGCAATACCGTCACGTCATGAATAAGGCGACGACTTTGGTGTCTTTAAATTTTGCCAAACAAGTTTTACTTCTGACACGTGTGTTCGGCACATACGCTCCTTTTGTCTATTGCTTTTGATCCATTAATATTTCGTCATAAACCGTTTTTAGGTGTATAAAAGTATTTAAAACAATGTTATTAGAGTGTTTTTGGAATGGTCTAGCTGTAAAAAATCCCAACGATAGTCTATTTATGGTCTATTTGCATGCGAAATCCGAGCTAAATCCAATAGTTCAAGTTTGAAGATCAACAAGTATCCATTCAAACTTTGGGGTTTGTATTTGCAGGATTTTATTATTAGATGTAGCCAACTTCACCTGGCGGCTGTGGGAAACTGGCCAACGATACTTTCTGTTTGAATACGTATAAAGTTGTTTGAGCTTTTCGCGCTTGTCCTCTCAATAATTTACATGTGTTTAAAAAAGGGTCTTTTAGTCGCACGTCGAGATAATGAATTTTTAATTGAAATACTTATAAAGTATCGACGTTTTTTGTACGGCGTGCTCATGTAACTCTGCTTATGTATAATTTTTTATTAATGTACGTAAGTACACATTTTTTCTTGAATATATCGCAATAAATACTATAAAAATGTAAAAGAAGTCGCATAAGATCGATTAAATAAAAAAAGCCCTGTCTTTATTCATTGTCATGTAACGATAAATGAAGCATAATATTGGTATTTCTAATGAACTTTTTCTAAATAGTATTTTTATATATTTATATAGTAGTATTTTTTGCTGACGATTAATTACAAATTGCATACATTTTAATTGGCATTAACGGTATTAATGAATAGCTATCGAGATAAACGATATAATTAGTTATTATAAAACAAGGATATTGTTTGACTTATGCATGTAACCTTGAAATGTTTAGGTATTTTATTGCTTATCCAGTTACGTAGTTCGTATGATTTAAGTTTCGATGCGGTCCAAGAGGTTTTACAATTAAATTACAGAGAAGATAGAGTAAATTGTAAATACAGAGACAGGCTAAATGTTGGTTAATTACTCTACCTCTATGTTGATTGTATAAACTTGTATTATAAAGATAATTTAGACGGGTCGATTTCTTGTGAATAAATGGCGTCTGTTTTAAATAAAGTTTAATAAACGATATTTTTTCTGTAAATAAACGTAAACATTAATTAATAAAGCCTGTCGATTCTGATTTCATATTAAACAAAGATAAATAAGTATTATTAATATCAATGTACCATTCTCTTTATCTGTATATGTATTAATATTTAATTATTTTATGAATGTCTTATTTCACTTCCTTGGTGAGCGGTGACTTCAAAAATCAACAAAAATCGATCTGTTTACTGTGATAATGTTTTGATTGAATAAACGTTAAATAAATCAAAAACACCAGCTTCCAGCTTTATAGAGTAGGACAATGTGTTCGGTTTCTAGACGACGACGTTCGTCCTCTCATAGTAAAACACTATCTTTAAATATCATGTACTTAACCTAATCTTATAGTAAATACGCCAATTTTCAACAAAACATAACTAACATAGCCATCTCTCCATTCCAGCTTCATAGAACAAGATAAAGTGTCCGGCTTCTGGACGACGATGTTCGTCCTCTCCAAAGTACCTGAGCTCGGGGACACAGTGTTCATAGTGCTGCGCAAGAAGCCGCTGATCTTCCTCCACTGGTACCACCACATCACCGTGCTGCTTTACACGTGGTTCTCGTTCACGGAGTACACGTCGTCCGCGCGCTGGTTCGTCAATATGAACTATTTTGTGCACAGGTGAGTTTCAAGACTAATTCAGATTTATAAGGTGTGAACTTAAAGCAGACAACAAATGTTGGAGGCTGTATCGCTTCGTAGCCATTTCATTGTAGATTTATAATGTGTGAACTAATACCATACACAACAAATGTTGGAGGTGTCGCATAGTTACTAGCGTTTTCTTCCACGCAATTTAGTGTAGATTTAATTGATGTTAACTTAAAAGCCAATGTTGTAAACCGTCGCTTCGTAGCGACTTCTTCCGGGCCACACTTTCCGGGCTTGGGCCACAGTTACCAGTGCTATTCTCTTCAAATTATACTAATTATCATTATATTTTACTAGGTTTCCGCCCGCGGCTTCGCCCGCGCAGTCAAAGAAAACCCCGCATAGTTCCCGTTCCCGTGGGATTTCCAGGATTGCGTCATTTTCCCGGGATAAAAAGTAGCCTATGTCCTTTCTCGGGTATCAAAATATCTCCATACCAAATTTCATGAAAATTGGTTCAGTAGTTTAGGCGTGATTGAGTAACAGACAGACAGACAGAGTTACTTTCGCATTTATAATATTAGTATGGATAGCAAAGTGTACAAATCATCGTGTGTGCAGGTATTAAAAGATGAACCGGTCATTACATCTGTTAAGTTGATTGGACTAAAATATACATATTATTCTGGAACACATCAATGTTGACACTGGAAATTTGTTTTAAAAATACTGGATATGTTTGCTTTTTTATACCTGACTTATTTACGAAGGAGATGTTAGAAGTTTTCGATAACCGCTTGGGCATATGCCAAATAAGTTAAACGAATTCTTGTTCGAGCGACATGTTGGCTGAATAATATATTTGTTTTATGAATTAGGCTGGCACGTGTATTTTCTGTTGGAAATGATTTCTTTTATTTTCTATCTTATTCAGAATGGTATAGATTTGAATTAGAACGATACAAAGTGAATATTTAGGTAAATGTAAAATATTTTTACGGAGGTTGGTACTTATCTCGTTATTCGACGTTTTTATTTTTAAATAACTTATTCGCTTCTTTAAAGTCACTTCAGTTTTCATAAATGGACTAGAGATTCATGAAACAGGAATTATTCAAATACTTTAGCGAACTATATAAACTTAAGCGTTTAATAATTGAGAAGCTTGTTTGGATAATATTAGTTAATGAACATTATAAATACAGTTTCAGTTTATTTTTAAACCAACTTTAGTTTTTTGGGATAGGACTTGGAGTTTGTCGAGTATGTAAATAAGGTATTTACAGCTAAATCCTGTTTACATAATATGCTAGTTCGTCTTAAAATTAAAACAATTCTAATATCATTTACATACATATCGAGAATGTAAAACTTGATGTTTGGACACGACATGATATACCTAGGTAAAATACCGGATTGTATTTTTTTAATAATTTATCCAATTTCCAAATGCATATTATATATCTTTTAAGAAGTTATTGTATGCACGTGAAAGAAAATAATTGATTGTTTCAGAAAATTATTTTCGTTAAAATTTACGGAGGTTTTTAATTAATTCAATATATAAAATATAGGGACATATACATATATACATATTTTATGGAAATGTGTTTTTAAAGACCTTGAAATGCCGATGCTCTCGGAATAATCTCAAAAGCTCAAATGAACGGTATAAAATAAATAAATAATGTAAGTACATTGACATAAAGTTGTAGGTTATTTT
Source organism: Colias eurytheme (assembly GCA_907164685.1). Classification (NCBI taxonomy): domain Eukaryota; kingdom Metazoa; phylum Arthropoda; class Insecta; order Lepidoptera; family Pieridae; genus Colias; species Colias eurytheme. Next base: position 3,133 of record CAJQZN010037756.1, on the reverse strand, counting down.
ATTTTATCGAAATATAATAATCCAGTGGCCTTATTATTAAACAAGTGAAAAAGAAATAACTATAATACAAAAATGTATTTATTCATTATTTATTTAACCATTTATTGTACCACACCATTTAACATTACAATGTACAGTATATATATTTGTATGTATGCGAGGTAAAGTACAAAATTGTAGCCCACTTATTACTAAATAAAATATTTCTGCATTATTGAGCTCCCTTGCACGTAACTACATAAATTTAAGATTTTTTCCCAAATTCCAACATCACGGCATTTCTTAAAGCGGATTTGTTAAGATTTCAATCATTTATTATTCAAAACATGCATTTGTAGAACATTTAAAAATTATACGCTGCAAAAAATGGCTGCGAAAAATTATCTCATCACATGAAAAATATAACAAAAGCCCCATTACATGTAAATTTAGTATTATTAATTATTATTAAATATTTAGACGTCCTAATTCATGCACATAAAATAGATTATAGTGTTAATTGTTTATCAAATTTAGTATGGGAATCATTTCAATTGTTTTTTAAAAGAAATAAAAACGTGTAACTTTATTTATTCTCACAAATTGATATCAACTCCGGGTCCGATGCAAATGCAATACAATATTTAAAAAACTTTTTTAGTTCTATTAACAAACATAATTAATAATTATATATTCTTAGTCTTAACAAAAAAGACTAAAATAAATATTAAAATTTATTTTTAAGCAGGTACATAGTTTAAAAGCCTAGTCATGTTTTACTTTGTTAAAAATATAATAGTTTTTGTTACTTTAATATAAGCCATTGTACTTGCATGGCGACCAAAGAGATGTATTTTAGTACAAAATCTGGTACAGTACGATTCAAACTTAATGGCGGCTCGGAACATCGTACGATCCGATGCGCAGAAAACAATTTTAGGTATTAGCGGGACGTTATGGGACCTGTGCGCACCCGCACTCGCACCTGCACCTAACTTCCGAACCGCCATTAAGTTTGAATCGAACTGTAGTTGAAATGTTTTAGTTCACTAAAAAAACAAATATTGGAAGTCTTATACGTAACTTGTAAATATTTTCACATATTTGATCATCGATACACGCTACTCGCAATGAAAGATAACATATGAAAATAACATCTGAAATAAACACACATCACTTTATTACTAAGGTCACACTTTCTCGAATAATTTCCCGCGTTACATCTATCGATCACGTAATTGTTTATTGGTGGCCGTAAAATAGCGATCACGCGACTCTGACTCAAGCGAGATCATCAGATGTTATTATCAGTGGCAGTCAAAGGCCGCGAGCAAACTTTCCTTCATGCCGTTATGTATCTAGATACGATGCGCTGCGATCAACAAATTTTATCGCTACACTTGCACACAATTAATTTTATTGCATTTGTTATGTAAACTTAGAGAGGAGTGAAGAAGGAACCATGCAAGAAGTTGTGGTTTTAACATCCATTTTGCGGGTAACAGTCAGATAACAGTCTCCGGAGAGACAGACCATTATACAAACCAGACCGGACAGAACGGAAAGAACATTTATCATGTCTCTGTAAAAGGTCATTTCTTATTCAGACTATCAAATATTGGCAAGCAATAAATTCATAATCTATCATGAGCAAACATGTAATTAATAAAATGTATTTATAGATTTTCACGTGAGCACGTAGGAGATTAAAATGTTTGTCAACTTGACTTGCTTGACCCTACCGATCGCCTTTGGTTGGTCATACTTTAGCAAGATTGTATGTAAGTTAATTGTTTGTTTCTCTTTTCAGTGTGATGTACTCGTACTACGCGCTGGTGAGCATGGGCAAGTACCCGCCGAAGTTCCTCGCGATGACGATCACGTTCCTGCAGCTAACGCAGATGATTGTGGGGTGCGCGATAAACATCTGGGCGCACAACTACATGTCTAGCGCGCCCTCGCACACGTGCGGCATCAGCCAGATCAACATCAAGCTCTCGATGGCCATGTACTTCTCGTACTTCGTCCTGTTCGCCAGGTTCTTCTACAAAGCCTACCTCTCGCCGAAGCCCGGCAAGAAGTCGAAGGTCGAGCCCTCGATCTCGGAAGTGCCCACGAAGAAGAGCGACTTCTCCGCCGAGTACAACGGCTACCCGCGACAGAGGAACGGCGTGGTCCACTAGTCGCCGTCTGTGATATTAATTGTACAGGTTATTTGGCGCCGATTGAATAATTTCAACTTTAATCGCTTCACGTGTTGTTGTGATAGCGCTTGCGCGTGCGGGCGCATGATAGCTACAGTTTTTTACATGTACATGAACGGTCACGCGAGAAACACGCGTGGGAATTGCAATTATCGCAGCGTTGTTTTTTAGTGTATTTATTTACTAGTTTATATGATTCGAGCAAATTAGCTGTTAATTGGATCATCTGATTGAATATGTTGCACTTAAGTAGGCCAATACTCGTTGTACCTTTGACCTACAAGTGTGTCAATTACGAAATATAATTATTCAAACTATGATTTACATCTGCTTATACAAACGAATTAGTAATACCCTACAAAAAATTGTTTGGATTAACGTACTATCATGTTATACAATTACAGTACACCGAGGAATAAAAAATGATACTAAATATTGCCTTAGCCGCCTTATCCTGCTATTGACCTATAATACCTAAATGATTATTCCTCAAGATAGTCATATATTGTGACAGTAGCTGTTCAGACACTGTTGTCAGGGTATCGGTGACCTTTACAGAGCTTATCTCTCAAGGGTATGCATATTCGCACGTTTTCGCTTTTATCTAAGTCTAAACCACATTAACACTAGCTTTAATGATGTGATAAATTGAAAATATGCGAAGCATTTGCCAGAATAGATTTCGTTTGAAGGTGGAAGGGGTTATTTGTGATGGGTAATGTTATATAAACTAATGTTTTTATCATATACCATGAATATAGACCTTTTGTTACCCTACAATAGAACAAAATAATTATAGCTTATTAAGAGAAGATATATGCAAATAATACAGATGGTTCAATTAAAAACATTTCGTGTAAAGAAATCACATCAACACTAAATAACAATTGATATGTAATAGTTTATACAACTTATATTAAAAGTTGAAATTTTCAATCGGTGTTTGTCTA